>JAHHUM010001574.1:0-220133 GCA_036173005.1 Crenichthys baileyi
CCCTACAGTTGAATGGCTTAACCCAGCAGACACTAAGTGCGATTTCCAAAACAGGACCACTACATGTCGTGCTGCGTGGGCTAGATATGATAGTAACTCCTGTCACCCGGCACAGTGGAAGATGCCCAACTGCACGAATCATTTCAGACAGATTCAAAAGAGATATCAGTCAAACAAAAAGTGGATACCAGTCTACTGGTAGTAATGTATTTATTATTAGAGTTAAATAGAGGGAAAGGAGGATGCTATACAAGTACCCCTGGCTGGGCTGGTCACAGAGGCAGCACTGCATGATTTTCCCAGAACATTTCTGGCACAGCTTGATATCTGTTGTAGGTCATCGTTGTTCGGCAGAGAATTGGTGGTCGGTGCATCTGTCACAAAGAGAGACCATAGACCATCAATTCAAGCTCAGAACCAGAGATTTTCATTCAAGCAAGACTATGGCTAAAATGGCTGATAATCGCACAGTGTTAACTCTGCTTGAATTTAGTCATACTCATGTGTTAGAAAGGCCCTGTCAAAGTCCAGTTGGATGTTCACAAAAGCCCTTAATTGATCCTGACTGAGCTTGAGCTGTTTTGTAAAGAAAAATTATCAAAAAGTTCAGTCATTAGATGTACTGAGCTGGTAGATATACATACTAAAATACTTCCTGGGAAGAAAAAGATGGTTTTCCAAGGTATTGGCTCAGAGCGGCTCAACACATAGATTTTCATTTGTAAAAAAAAAAAAAATGGACAACCTTTCCCACCACTTTATATTTATGTGCTACTTTGCACTGGTCTGAAATAGTAAGTCTGAATAATGTGTGGTTGATACATGACGGCATGTGAAAAGATGAAGGGGGTGCAAATACTTTTGTAAATCCTGTAACCCCTGGTAGTCGCTGTTTTTCTCACCAGATTGCCAAACATTAAATGATCATGTCAAAATGGAAAGCCTAAATTTGTGTTTCACAGTAATCCAGGGTGGGCAGTGACTCTACAACAGCTATTCAAAAGCGCGGAGCAAACCGGAAACTCTTCCAGCCCTCCTGTGAACTCAAACTCACACCACATGTGAATATAGATCCAGTTTATGTTGTCTTTATTGACTTTGACACATGCTACAAAAACAAAGGCTCTTTTTTGTAATCCCTCTCTACCATTCTCTTTGTGAAAAGGCCCTTCTGACTGTCCTGCTGCTCTGAAAGAACTTTTTTTTTTCAAGTAAAATGGTTGTTAGCAGGCTCAGTCACCAGCTGGCAATCTTCTTTTTTGCGCCTTACTTTTGTCTGAAAAATCCTGCAGACACTGGTGTTGACATTTCTGCTGTAAATTTGATTCAAACCCTAATCCTCAGAAACCAGGATTTTTTTTAAATGTTGCTGGCTGCAACAGCCTTTTGGCTAAGTGATATCATCAACCCTCCCATTTGCTTGGTGTTGCCTCATAATTCATCCAAGTTATTGCCTGAATTTAATTACGCTGCATTCATTCACCAACTGCAGCCTGTAGTTTATTCAGTATTAAACAGTAGAAAATTGTCTGACCAGATACCGGGTTCTGTGGATGTTTTGCTTCAAGCTATTGCAAGTACAAACATATCTGTTGACAACTGGTCTGGAATATTAGTTAAATAAAAAATAACCTCATTTAAGAAAGCTAGTTTGTTAAAAGTACTTGTAAAAGTATCGATACCCCTTGATCTTTTTCACATTTTGTCACATTACATACTTTATTGGGTCGTATATGTGATGGTCCACCACAAATTAGTATAGAATAGTAAAGTAGAAGAAAGTCCCCTTTACATTGATACCCAAAAAGGAAATCCTTTTTAACAAAGTGTTTTCAGAAAGCAAATACTTCTAAAATAGCCTTTAGGTCCCCGTTATAACATATGGAGGTGGCAGCATCATGATGTGGAGATGTTTGCCTTCAGTAGGGACAGGAATGATGTTAAACATTCATTAACTATAGGTCTGTGCTTTACCACAAGGGACACCGTCAAATGCCTTCTCCAGGTCCGTAATACACATGTGGACAAATTCCCATGAACTCTCGAGCACCCTGCAGAGGGTGTAGAGCTGGTCCAGTGTTCCACGGCTAGGACAAAAACCACACTGCTCCACCTGAAGCCTAGGTTCGACAATCGGCTGGACTCTCTTCTCCAATACCCTGGCATAGACCTTACCAAGGAGGCTGAGGAGTGTGATCACCTTGTAGTTGAAACATACCCTTGGCCTGCCAGTCCAGAGGCACTCTCCCCGACTGCCACTCCAGAGTAGACGAAAGTCCAGCCTCTCTCAAGGAGCTAGGTTCCTGAGGTAACGCTGTGCGTGGAGGTGAGCCCGACTATTTCTAGCCAATATCTCTCAACCTCCCGCATAAGCTCAGCCATTATTTTGTATTGTGTTTTGTCATTATATCTGTCCACAAGTCATGAAAATCCTTCACTTGCTACACTGTAATTAGATGTGTAAGAAATGGTTTGTTCCACGTATGAAATGGAAGTGGAAGCTTGGATACATACTGGGCGTAATTATATCTAATGTAAAAGATGTTGGTTGACTTGACTTGTATTTTTTCCTTTATTGCAGAAATGTTATATTTACCATAAGTTTTAATCCCCAGGTTTCCATAGTTAGGTTTTAAGAATCACATGGGATTATCTAACATCTGTGTGTGTGTGTGTGTTCCTGTTTTGGCATCACAGTGAGAGCCAATTTTCCGATATCACCATCAAATTGAGGACCATTTGTACCAAACTGAGGACATTTTGCTGGTCCTCACGACCTATTTTGCTAATGGTGGGGTTTAGGACTAAGGTGTGAATTGAGTTTAGGTTAAGGTTAGGGTTAGGCATGCACTGGTAATGGTTAGGTTTAGAGTTATTGTCAGGGTTAGGGCATAGAAAGGGTTGAAAATGACTGAAAATCAATGGAAGTCAATGGTACTCGACACATGGTCCTCACTACATGTAGCAAAACAAGAGTGTTTGTGTGTGTAGAATGTAACTCAAACGGAAAAGTAATTATGTGATTGAAAGTGTTAATGCTTATTCATGCTCTGTTTAATAACATAAAATTAAAACAGTTTTACATTTTTCTCTGTGTCTTTATGGGAAATACTGTATTTCTCTTAAACTTTCTTGTGGCTATTTGTTTTTTCTTGGCTGCACCTTGTGAAAGAATCTGGTGACTCATGGCAATATAAAAAAGATGACCTGGTGTGTTTATTGGTGGACTTTGGCTTTAATGGCCTGCTGTGTCAGCATCAGATTGTTAACTGTGTCCTTGGCCACAGCTGTGAGGAGAATGTGCGTAATGAATTCCCACCTCTGTCAGCTCTGCTCCACCTTGCAGACTGGAGATTGGTGGATGTGGGAGTAACAGCATCTGTGATTGGCGGGCATTCTTAGCGGTTCTTCATGTCTTTAGGTAGCTGACTCCTTTGCCATAAATCAGTGGGGGGATTCATAGGACAGCAGGCTCTGTTACTGTGTTTGGTGGTCTGGGATGGGCTTAATTAGGGTTATCAGGAGCTCTTTAAGGTTCAGCTCAGTGCTCAGAGCAGTCTATTTAAAACCACCTCCTCCCTCTCTTAAATGATTTAACAGCAGTATGCCCCTCCCCCATCAAGATCAGCTGGAGGAAGTAGAGGCTGAGCCAATGAGATTACAGTAGCAGACCTACACGGTGTTTGCCTGTGTGTTTGTGTGTTTCTGCAGCTGAAGGGGGGACAAGCCTGGTCAGGCGGCAGCAGATCAGATCACTATTTATGTGTTTGAAAAGAAAAATATAGGGCAGCAGCTTGCTCCGTTTTTGTCTGCTGTGTCTCTTCCTGTCTTTCCCTTCGCCTTTGTTTCTGCTCAGTGACGGCTGACGTCGCAGCTTTACTTCCCTATTTGCAAGGCTTGGCTCTCAGGTTCTCTGGAATTCGTTCCCTTTCGATCTGGATTCACCTCAAGGATTTACAAACGGGGCATGTAGACCCCCTGATCAGCCATCGTCTGTGTGAAAGTGTGTGTGAGTCTGTGTGTGTGTGAGGGGGTAAGGTGACTTAAAGATCCAGCAATGAATTCCTGTTGGAAAATGAAGATTCAGGTATGCATTCTTGATTTTAATGCTGTTGCTGTTGTTTTTGTTGATGATCTTATTGTTAATTGTTGTTAGTAAGATTTCCTGATCTTATTTTAAAAAACATTCACACATTAAAAGGCATGATGCACAAAGGCTTTTTGTGATTTTCCTTCCGTGGTTGTTATGGTGAGGCCTTCAGTCTTGTGGGGATACAATGCTTCTGAGATGCATGATTATTCTTTTTCAATACCGGTTTATGACAAAAAAGGAGCTAATTAAGAGCAACAAGAACCAGAGATGCTGCATCTGCTTCCCTCGTCTTTATATCTTCAGAGCCTCTGTGCACATTCAGTGCGAGTGAGGTTTGTTTGTACAGTCCAGAGAAGCATCTGCCACCTCTTTAGGGTGAAAGGTTGACTCACTTCTCCTGCCACTGCCCTTTCTTCAGAATGAGTGGGGAATTGCCGATTACTGATTGAAGTCCAGCATAAAGCGTCAGAAAATATAGCTTTATATTCTGTAGACAAAAACCCTCTTCCTGCTGCACGAGAAGGGTTTATTTCCTCATCCGCCCCAGAATTTAACTGTACTTGTATAAGAATGTATAAAGAGCTTGGAGATGTAACTGCAAACCGTCCAGACAAAACCACCAACCTCAGTGGCAGAACAGCCAGGCATGTAAAAATATTTTGCGGCTCTCACTGCACAGCTTAGTATGTTGCATCATCTACTGATGAACCAAATCGCAGAGCTTTGTGTCAGATCTGCAGCTGTTTGGAGGTAGATTGGGAGGGGGTGGATGGGATTAGGGAAGTCACATGTCAGGGGCAGAGATTAAAGCTGTTGGACAGGGGAGATAGAGAAGCAGCGGAGGAAGAGAAGATGAGTTGGGTATGAGAGTATGGTATAGCTACATTGCCTTAAACATTTTCCATTTTGTCATCTTACAACCAAAAACTTCTATGTATTTTATGTGATTAAACCAGGACAAAGTAGTGCATGGTGATGCAGTAGAAAGAACATGTTACATGGTTTTCAAATCTCTCTACAGTTTGGTGTTTATTGCCACAGTTTCTTAGTTGGGTTTAGGTATGGACTTTGCCTGGGCCATTCTAATTTATTAATAATATTTTGCTCTAAACCATTCCATTGTAGCTCTGGCTAAATGTTTAGTGTCTTCCTGCTGGATGGGGGACCTTTGCCTCAGTCTTAACCTTATAGAGACTGCGAAAGATTTTTCTTTAGGATTGTCTTGTATCTAGCTCCATCCATCTTCCTGCCAGTTCTGACCAGTTTCCCTAATCCTAGTGAAGGAAAGCATTCCCATAGCTTGATGCTGCCACTCTTAGGTTTCACCATAAAGCTGTTCAGGCTGTGCAGTGTTAGTTTTCTATCTAGATTTGTGGTGTGCATGATAAAGATCCTGCTCAGAGATTCTTCCACCTGAGCGGTGCAACTCTGCAACACCCCCAGGGTCACTCTGGCCCTCTTTGCTGCTTTTCTAATTAATGCTCTCTTTGCCTAGCCAACCAGTTTAGGTGCACGGTCATGTCTTCTTTGCAGTTTTGCTGTACTCTGTCCATTTTCGGATGGTGGATTGATCAGTGCACTGTGAGATCTTCAAAGCTTGATCTAACACATCAAATATCCCAATAAAATGCATGTAGTTTTGTGTTAATGTACTAAACTTGAAAAGGTTACAAGATATGAGTTATTTTGCAAGGCACTGTATGTGGTAAGGTTTCGGTTGATATTCAGCTGATTGTTCCTTACTAACCTCTGAAGACCCAGGTATTTCTTAATTAGAATGTCATTTTTTAATACCCTACATACATACTTGTTTCAGGACTTGATTGACCCGTAACTGAAACATTTAACACGATTCTATAGAAGTTATGAAAGCTAAAGCCTGGATGTGGCCAAATTAAGCGAGAGGTCCCTGCTTGAAAGTGTAGTATTGCATAGGACCGTTAAAAGTTTCTCTGAATGCTTATTGAATTGACCTCCAGGTTTGTGTTTCTTCGAGCCTTTTGAGTGAATAGTTTTATCACTGGGGAGTGTAATATTATTAACAATGATGCAGCTATTAGTCAGCACAGTGCTGGGCTAATTATCTGTAACTTGACTTTGTCACACTAGTCAGAAATAACATAAGGGATTGAAACTGACTGCCCTACTAATGAGGAAATGTGACTTTATGTGGATATTTAAAACCCTTTCCACAGATCTTTGGGTGCATTTAGTCCTTTTTGTGCAGTAGACCCACCCTCCTCCCATGTCTCTTTCTTATATTTCACTTCTCTTTTAACATACTGTACATCCCCTGAAAATTCACTTCTGATCTTTCCCTGTTCATCTGATTGGCTCTTATAAGTAAGGTTTAGTAAGGCATCTTTGAGAGCCTTTCTGAAAAACATCTGCATTGACTTCAACCTGAATGTCACTGTCTCAACTTTCCGCATCCTGTTTAGACATACTGATGTAATTATTCCTAAGATGAAGGGGATAATGTGTGGAGGAGGGTAGAAGGAGGAGAGGAAGAGGAGGAGACGAAGGTGGTAATGGGAAAACCACAAGCATACATCTTGCAGAGGATCACACAGTCATTCTTATTCATACAGAAACATCTTCTCCCAGAGTCTTTCATCACCTCAGGATAATGTGGTTTTATGACACCCACTGCATAGGACTCCTTTAGGGCCACAGATTGAATTTGTTAAACAAAAATACCATTTCATATAAGAAACATTCTTTAAAAATGTTGAGCTGCTTTATAGGAAACTAGCACCTGGAGCATGTGTTTCTTTTCCATCTCTGTCTGCTCATCCTGATGTCACAGTTTATGGAGTCAATTTCCTTTACCTTCAGTTGCAGCCATTGTTGTTTTTTTATTTTAGTTTTAGATGTCTGTGGTCAGCCAGGCTCTGGTTGTTGTAGCTGCACGTAGTTGAGATTTCTCATCTGGTTCTGTTCTGCTGTTCAGCTACAAATGGTCTGCATTTCCTCCTCAAGTGACCGCTGGACGACGGCACAAACAGAAAGCCACTAAAAGGGCCTAGTTCCCTTCCTGTAGTGTAGGTGCTCTTTGTTGTGGATTGCCAGAATGTGCCACTTGTGCTCAGGGAGGAGACAATAAATGCTGCGCTGGCTCGAATATCTCATATCTTTGTTTGCATGTTTGTTCATGTCGGGTGTATTTTCTGACAAACTATATTTAGGAAAGATTTTCTGTGCAAGTGGAGGGTTAGGGTAAGGGTGACCTAATTTTTAGATCTGTATTGGACAGAAAGACCAGACACTGTGTACAGTCTGGTGCAAATCATAATCTTTACCCAGTTTCACCGAGTGAAGTTGGTATTCTTAAGTAAATGGGTGATTCCATTTAAAGCAAAGTAGATATGTTAGTCTTATTGACTGGTGCGACATTCCGAAGGTGTGTGTCATTCAAACAAGTACAGCAAGAAGTATGTTTACGGCATATATAGTCACAGTTCACACCCTTCATTAGGATTTTATTAGGACTCTTAGGAAAACACATTCCTATTATGCAAGCAAACACTTGAAATCAACATTCAAACCTGTGTGGTTCATTTTTCTCCCTGTTTAGGTTTTCTAGACAGATTTAAGCATATCTTATCATTTTCACAGTCTGAAAATTCTGTTCTAGTTTGCTGCAGAACAAAACTTTCTATAAAATGGTTTTAAGGAGCATTTTGTTTTGATTTTAATATCATTTAAACATACAATAGAGGATGCAAACAACTTATAGTTAGGGCAGAGGTTCACCCTGAAGTTAAGTAACAACACACAGCTAGAAAGGCAGTTGTTTAAATTAAAGCATAGTGCATTAAAATGGCCCAGTCAAAGTTCAATAAATACAATACATTATGAAATAAAACAGAGTATCTAGCTTGCTTTGCCTGATCTTAACTGTTTGCTGTTGGGCTTTATTTTCTCTTACATATTTAGATTTTTATCCACTCGTTATCATGGTCTGCAGTTTCTCAGTTTAACATACTGCAGTTTGCATAGGGAGAACATGCTAATAGGGATCATAGTTGTTCCAGCTGTCCAAGTTGATGCTGTAGGTAAGCTACAGGTGATTTGAATTGGTCCTATTAGGGAATTCATGTACTGTAGCCTCTGTTGAATAAGGGTACATTTGCTTGCAGAAGCCTGTTAAAGACGAGCTATATTTACAGACAAAGACAGCAGAGGGTGTAATGAACTGTGTGCAAAAAAAATCTAACTCTCTTCGTTCATTTTACTGATTTAATTTCTTGGACTCACACCTCATTATCACTGCCTGACAGCCGAGATTCTGCCTTTTACTTTGTCTTTCTTTACTATATTCTTCTTTTCTCCTTCCTCATCTTGTTAGGCTTTCAGTTTGGGGATCAGCGTTATTCTGTGGTCCTCTTTAGCAGAGGAAATGCCACAAAACATAGCTCTGTCTGGAAAACAAGATGCTTATTATAATGTCTCCCAGAAATAGTGTGTAGACAGCACTGCTGAACATAGTTTTCTGATGGGGCTGAGGCAATTTTTTAACAAGAAGACATCTTCACAGTTTTAAGCCTTTGCTGCTCTCCTCATTGGATGGTTTTATAGCAGATGAAACTGAGAACATACTGAGTTATGTCTCTGCAGTGCCTGTGCTCCAAGCTTGAAGCTTGTTGAAATATTGGTAATCTGTTTTGCACTCATCAAATCATTTCAAAGTGGCTGAAAGTGGTGGATTTTTTTCCACTAGTGGAAGCTTTCCTTACACTGCAGCTACAAACGAGAGGTAGCTGCTTATTTGCGGCAAGAACAACAGGATTTCTGAGAGTCTTCCCAAGACCACATGCTCGGCTTTGGAGAACAGATGCAACAAGTCTGGGCAAGTCCCAGTATGGGATGTTAGGATATTCAGGAAAATCATAGATTAAGACAGTCTGAAGAAACAGCAACAGCCGAAACACAGCTGTTTAGTTAGGTTTCTGTCTCATTTATTTTTTTATTTGTTAATTAAATAACAGCTAGTTTGAAATATAATTAAGGTGTGTTTCTTTTTCTCTGGCATGAAACCTGGTTTCCAGGCATAAGTGTCTGGTAGCTGGATTCACCTATGTGGATCTAAATTCATTAATTAAAAAAGAGATTTATATTTTACTTTTCTGTAAATTCTAACATTTTACATTTTTGTTTTTACAATCCATACAAAGACATGGGACCCTGACATTATTGGACTTATAGTTTCTCCTCTAATAACTCTTATCTAAAGCATGACACCCGTGGCCTTCTTATTTTAAAAACAACTTTATTTTGGTGTATTCCATTGCCTTTCCACTTTTGACGGAGAATACCGTATTAAAGTCAGCTATCAACAATTTTGTGTACATCGTTGTTGTGCTCCTTAAACCTTGGTTGTCATACCTTGGGAAATTGGATTTTGTGTTAGTTTGGTCACTGATTTTCTGAACAAATTGTACCCTTAGAGAGCTTTACTTGCTATCTTGTGGAAATTAAATTGACCACATTGAACTAGTAAAGACAAAGAAAAGGAGAATAATCCTTTAATTCGCAAGTACAAATAAAAAACATCAAAATAGCAAACCAGACGTTGTCTGTAGGAAGGTTCTGCTGTAAATTTGTTAATTCAAACATTGTTTTTGTTGGCATCAGAATAGGATGGTACACTTGAGAAAAGGGTACATTATGCTTTTCAAAATTAAAAACTAATTACAAAGAAAATGTTTAACTTCCCTATCTGCCATCCGTCATCAGCCTACTTCCTGGCTCTGGCATATCTGTGAACACGTTTTTTTGGTCTTTTTCCATAAAACGTGACTGTAAAACCAGCGGTGGAGTAATTTGTTCCCATATTTGAGTCCATTTCTTTTTTCTAAACAAAATACAGGATAATATGTTATCATGTACCCTTTAAAACAAAACAAAAAACAAGCAAGCATGAAAGAAGTAAAATCTGAAAGATTTCCAGTGAGCCTTGCATGCCTTGCTTTTAGTTGAAGATCTCATGCCATCTTAGATTTCACCAAAGAATAAAATGGGTCGAGAAGTTTCCAGACAACATATTCTTTGAATGTTTAAAATGAATATGCACAAATGAAGGACATATTTTTTTTACACTCTCTTACCACCATTTTTCATAACTCTAGTCAATTCTCCGAGTGGCAACACTGGCAGCCATGTCAAGTAATGATCCCAGTAAATTGGGACTGCAGACCACTGTCTTCATTGTGGAAGCTTCATTTGATTACTGTTTTTTTTCTGCATTTCTGCAATGTCTTGTGTAAACATTAGCAACAAGCCCAGAGAAGACTGTTCACCCTCTTTAAGAACTAACTATTGGCTAATTTCACCCATGATGAATCCCAACAGTAAGGAATTTGGTCAAACTGCCTGACAAGTGCATGGTAGAGCAAAAACTAATGTCACTCTGTCGCTTACAAGCCACTTTTTTAATGGTGGAGATAAACTGTTTAGCTTTTTAAAACTGGCAGTGACCGGGTCATGCTTGCAGTTGACATTTTTAGCTAAGTCAGCAGAGCAGCAGTAAAATATACTGATTCTAATTCTTCTTAGATGTTGGAAATATTTTCTTTTCTGACCAGATGATTGGAGAACATGACAGATTTTTGTTTAACCAACCTCGCCGCACTGACCACAAGTCAAATGCCCTTTTTTCCCCAGTAATAGCCGTTTAAAAGGTTTGATAGGATTGATTAGAGGCGACTGTGGCTCAGAAGGAAGAGCATTAGTCTTGCTATCAGAAGGTTGTGGGTTCAATTCCAGCTTCCTCTTTCCATATGTTGATGTGCCCCTGGGCAAGGCACTTAACCTCAAGTTGGCTACCGATCTGCATATTGCTGTATGAATGTGTGTGCGTTAGTGAGTGCGATTGGGTGAAGGTGGCTCTAGTGTAAAGCGCTTTGAGTGGTCTATATGACTGGAGAGGCGCTATGTAAATTCAGTCCATTTACCGTTTTACCATTGGATCACAAAACAAATTTGACTTTATAATCTTGTCATCATTGTTGTGCAGCGCTGGTTTTGTTGGGCAATTTTGTTTCTATGTTTATAGGTCTGTGTACAGTCTGTTTTAACGGATGTGTTTACATGTCCCCATGCATTCAGTGGAAAGTAAAGACTGGGTTGGAGGATGGAAAGACTTGGCCCATGTAGTATTGCTATTGCCATGGCAACTAGACACAAATGATATATAATGATATAGTTTCAGTGTGTAAGTCTGCCAACCATTAACATAAAAATGAGTCACATTTGCACATGAATGGATCATGTTATGAACTTGTGTGAGAAAGTTTTGAGACTGGTTAAAAATATTGGGAATCACTGCCCAGACTAAATATGGGAATGTAACTTACCACTATCATTTTGTGTTTTAAAGTCACTGTTCTTCATAAAAATATGTCAAAGTGTGAAGGGCCAAAATTAAACAATTCATTTACTGTTTATGTCCTAAGGCAAACCAAAACAGTTTGCTGCCTGCACACAAGCAGGAAGGAACTCCAGCTTTTGTTGACGGAGCAGAAACGAGTCTGTAGCAATCCACCGTGGTTTCTATTTCAGTTTTAAGACCTGGGAAAATGGGTTTTGACTTAGGTGTTTTTCAGAGAAAAGTATGTAAAAAGAAATAAAGATTATAGAAAAAAATATGTTTCCAGTTTTATTATGTCCTATTTTAAAAAATCAAGTTTTTAAAAACTTTAGTTTTTTATTTGTCTTCACCTCCCTCAAAACTATATCTATACCTTTAACATTGTTACCGTGATGTCAGCCTTTACTTTGTTTACTCCATCAAGCCTGTTTCACTGTAAGGTTTCTGGGAAACTACAAAAGCAGGCAGGCACCCGCAGAGATTTCATAGATAGATGTTAGTCAGATGATAGAACAGGTATTAAGAATTATGAAACCTTTAATTTGTTCAACCATGAACTCAGGAATTAACAGAAGTGTTGTTTCTGGTTGGGTTTCTTTATTTGTAACTAATTCAATTGCAGAAAGATATAGTCATTTTACATATTGACATCTATATTTTCTTTTATCTACCATGATCTTAATTTTAAAGCTACCCCTGGCCCCAGGTTGGTTTTAAACTTTACACTCTCTGCCAGGAATAGTGCAGCCTAACTCATGGATCAGATTTCCACCTCCACTTGCTGGGATGGATCAGTGGCAACAGTTTTATCCAATATGAAGGAGGCCTGCTGCAATACGACAGTAGAATTAGTTTTCGAACATGTTGTTAAATGCTGATGTATGTAATTCATCTAACTGGTGGCAGTTTTTTGATATTGCTGCTAGTACAATATTATAAATTCAAGGAAAAGCTCCAGACTTCTCTCCAACCATGTTTTAACGCAGCGATCAAATCATGAAGAAAAATAAACTGTCGTTAGGATTTAGTGGCATCTGATGTTTGGAATATTGAGTTGGTGTGTGGTGTGAATTGTGCAGGAGAACTTTAGCAGGTAAAAAGTGTAATAAGGCAGATTTTTACCCCTTAACAGTTTAATTAAGCCACACCTAACATGGTAATGTTGATAAGCACTCCTACAGTGCCAATTTCTCTTATAGAAGCTTTTTTTTTGCATGCTCGTTACACATGCAGTCAAAGCTGACGTGAAATCTGCCTTATGTAATCATGATCGATTACTGATTAAGAAAGCACACTCGCATTTAAAACTGATCCTGAATTAACCTGGACACACCAGCAGCTGTTTATCCCAGCCTCTGGTGCAAGCTGAAGACACAGAGTGAGAATCAGCAAATCTTCATAACACATCTTGACAGATGCTTCCCTGCTAATGATGCACATATTGACACACATTATTTGAGTTGAAGTTAGGATGATACGCTGTGCAATCGTCTTGTCCTTCTTTCGTCTCGTGCCGTAATATGATGATTTATCAATTTAAGACGCCAAACGACCGAGGTTCACTGAAACCCTGAGGTTCTGATGGATGCAGCTTGAATCAGTCCTCCCTGATTTACACTATAAATGCTTTGCGTCTGAGGCATGACGGCTGTTCCTTTAGCACTTTTCATTAGCAATAAAGTGCACTTCATATGGTAAAAATAAGATGTCTGTTCCTAGTGTGGAATAAGTTTGCTCTCTGGCCTTTTTTTTTCTTTTTTTCCACATGTGTTTTTATTTACTCAGTGAAAATGTCCTTTTTTCTTCTTTTCTACAGAATGAAAAGCCTCTGGGTCATTCAGCAAGCAGATCTAGCAATATATCAAAGGTGAGTGACACTCATACAAATGAAGAAATCTATAAATTAAAGATGAAGGCACATAGCTAAGCGAGTGAAAACAGGTGATAGAAAAACGTATCTCAGATCACATGGCCCAGCCAGTGACTCTGATCTTCTCTGATCGGCCTCTGTAAATCTTTTTCTTTATCCCTTTTTTTTTCTCTTTCCTCTCATGCCATTGTACCTAAAGTCAGGCTCCTGTATCAAGTGAGTTGCCACGGTGTCAGTCCACACTCCCCTGAGCCTCTTAGAGTGTAAATGCTTTAGTTGGACTAATAGTTGTCAGGATTATTTTGTCACCAGGGGACAGCTCCCAGCAGTTTTATTTGATTCACCAGCCACTGGTGGCATTTAATGCGCCCAAGTGGCAAATTTATTGCTCATTTTCAGGGTAATGGTTGTGGTTGGACATAAATACTGTCTTATAGGATGGTGTTCAGCTTCATTAATAAAATGGGCCCCTTTTTGGAATAAACTGTAAACTCATATCTCGGGCCATAGATGTATTTAATTTAAGATTATGAGGGCTGGTGCTTATTGGAAGTAGTCACTTGGCAGGTGGTATTTTACAGCCTGGACAGGTCACCAGGGCAGGTTTAATATGCACAAAGTGAAATATTTTAAGTGTTTATTTCTGTGAATTTTAATCATTATGGCTTACAGTCATGGAAAGCCCACATTCAGTTTTCAGAATATTAGCCCTACAAGAAGTTGTTTTAAAGACAGAAATGTTATGGCATTCTCACTCATGTGTAAGACTGGGTTGACAGGCACCGGAACCTTTCAAAAAGCTGGCTCTTCAAAGTACTTTACCAAAGAGTAGTAATTAAAAGTTGAGTGAACAGATCCTCGACTTAGTATTGAGTGCAAATACTGTGCAGTAAATGGCCATACGTTTTAGCAGGCCAACATTTCTTATATAGCCTATAGGTTATATTCAAAGTTTCTAGGAACCTAAACTTGGGTTTTTAATTAGCTGTAAGCCACAATCTCACTAGAAATAAACACTGGAACTATATCATTCTGTTTAAATTGAATCTATACAGTAAATGATTATAACTTTTTGCATTGAATTACCAAAAGAAAATTTTTTTTTTCCATTCAAATTTATTGAGATGTACCTGTAATATTGCAACAGTTCATGCTACAGGATCTTGTCACACCCTTAATGTACTGTAAACCCAGATAAGTAGAATTTACTTTAAGTAATCAAGGTAACTCGTTGCCTTAAAATGTTTAGGTAATGCAGCATTAGTTGAATGAATGGAGTGGACTAAGTTCAATGTACTTGAGCCCCTAATGGAATGGAATAGAACATTTGAGTTCAGTGTCCTAGTAGCCAAGTTACATTAACTGAAGATACTTAGTTTGAACAATTAATTTAAATTGCTTATTCAAATTGACCTAACTTAACTTTTTTAGTTCCTGAAGTTCAAAATATGTCTTTCAGTCAATAGGACTGTGAGAAAAACATAAAAACAACTGCAAAAATGGAAAATGGCCTGCACTTGTATAGCGCTTTATCAGGTCCAAGGACCCCAAAGCGCTTTACACTACAATCAGTCATCCACCCATTTATCCACACATTTTTACACTGACAGCGGTGAGCTAGCATTGTAGCCACAGCTGCCTTGGGACAGACTGACAGAAGGGAAACTGTCACCCAGCCCTCTGACCACCATCAGCAGGCAAGGCAAAGGAAAAGTGTCTTGCCCAAGGACACAGCGACAGAGATGGATGGAGCGGGGGTTCGAACCGGCAACCCACCAGTTAAAGGATGAACACCTACCACTGTCGCCTTAGTACCATTACAGTGACAAGTAATGCCAATAAATGAATAATGTTTGGAGGTAGAATTTGGAGGTACAATCCTCACTTTTAGGACTCTTCTTGACAAATTCAGACCATAATTTCCTTGGTTGGCAGTAAGCAGACACATTGTCATTGAATGTCCTACCTAGACCACCATTCCTGTGACAATTATATGTGTTAAATTAAGTGATAGACATGAAGTATTAAGAATGCTCTTAAGTTTGACAGCTTTAATTAATATCCAGCAGTTGTGCTGCCAGATGGTGTTTCCTTCTCCTCCTTGAGGGAAATACGACTGACGGACAGGTTTTAAATCGGGATTAATTGTTCTCTGGACGGACGAAATGCTCATCTGTTTTAAAAAGAAGCGAGTCTGCACGATGGAGTAAAGGCTGGGCTAAACTCAAAATCCAGACAAAGTAACTCGATAAGATTTTTAACAAATGATGCCAACAGTCATGCTCATTCCAGGATTATTACACATTGCCCGTAGCACACTATCTTTTAAAAAACACGTTTCCTCCAAGCTGCTTCAAATAAGATCTGTAAGAGTAGAGAAGTGAGGTTTTATTCATATATGCAGTATATTTATAAATCTCCTCACCCTCTGCTGTATTGGCAGGATGAGATGAAGGTTTTTCCTTTTTTTCCACAGTGACTCAAAACTTCTCTTTGCAGCAAGAATACAAAATGTAGGCCAAGTTAATTTGTCTTGCAACACTGGATCACAGTGAAATACACCACTCATGATGTGTTCTGTTAAATTACACATGTACCTTGTTTGGAGGTGCTGTAGATAAAAGTTTTCATGAATAATGATTGCTGGAATTTAGTCTCTGTAACTCCTTTCCACATGAACAGAAAAAAAGGACAGCTACGTGTTGCTGAATTACATGGCTCAGATTCAAACCGAAACGCATTTCATGGCATAGAGATCAGCAAAAATAGGAAAAGAAACAATGAATGCTCTTTTATCTAAATGTTGACCTACTTAACTGATATTTCTCAGAATAAATAACCATAGCTTCAGCCAGGGAGGAGCATTTCATAACAGCTTGGCACAATGGTCCACTTTAGAGCATCTTAGAGCTCAAACGTTCAAAGAATTAATTTAGCCTGCTCCACTTTTTGTGCCGATAACCGAACAAGATGCATGTGAAACTTCTGGTGAGGGCTGTTCGGCTTTTCTGCCGAGTTCACCACAGAAATGCATCGAAGTTGCAGATATGCAGGTGTGTGAAAGGCTGCCAGAGGAATACCTGTTAGGAGAAACATGAGAGGCTTAGAAAGCAGGAAAACATTTTAGCCAGAAGGTATACATAGGAGTGATATTGCCTCCATCAATAAGCTTGTCACTCTGAGGTATAAAGGTACTGTAGCTATGATGAAAACGGATTATCTCTATTTGTTGCTTTATTTACTCAATACGTGTTTATAAAGCTTGTTGTCAAGAAAATTATCAGAATATTGTGAAAGTAGTCAGAGTTGAGCGTGTTTATACGTTTAGAAGCACCTCTGGACCATTTTCTGAGCACATGGTGTGGCCTGAAGATTGCCCGACGATTTGGCATGAGATGATCTTCCACCCGGCGAGGTCAGAAGGCTTAGCTGGAGTCCTTTCTATGTTTAGCACAGAGCCGGGAAACTGGCAATGCCTCCCACGCGGTTTTGGGAACGAATTAAACTATTAACAGTCCTCATAAGCCCACAAAGCAGCCACTCAGGATTCAATGGACTGCCACTGATACTCAGGGAAGCTTCTGGTGAAGCTTTAAATTGAAGAACTGCAGGTTTGTCCCAGAATAGGCTTGCTTGCATTAGTGTTCTGTACAGATCTGTCTTCTAGTTCTCCACAAGACTCATTGTCTTCAGCTTGGTGTACTGGGCATACAACAGGCACTATATGCAATTAATTGTTCCCCGCTTCAAGTCTGTTTTAATTTTTTTCCCTCACTCTTGGAGCATTTATTTGATTTTATTTTATTTTTCTGATCAAGCAAGCTTTGCTCCCCAGTGAAAAATTTAGCTATGCTGTGGAAATAGTTATAGAGGATGATCAAAGAAAACAGCCCAAACCATGATGGAAATAGGCTACACCTATTGCCATATTAACAACTGATTTCACTGTTTAAAAACTGCTAGTCTTATGCTGCATTCAGTTTGCCTTGCAAATCAGAACTCTGATTTGCAAGTCAGGAAAACCAGAAGGATTTATTTGTTCCGATGCTAACTGCTATCAGCAGTACAAGTATTTCTATTAATTACACATAATTATTTGTTTGTTCAAAGGCTAAAGGAGATGTAAAAAAATGTACAGCATTATGTGTGAAAATGGTTTAATCTGATGCAATCCATCCGGAGTGCAAATAACTTAAACCTGCAGCTTCCACAATGTTTTACATGAGTGTCAACCATTTTGGATATTGCCACTCCAGGAGGTGTTCATGTTATTTTTCTGACTGGGAAAATTCAGTTTCCAAGTACAGATTCCCCGGCACCAGCTTCCCTGCCCGTGCAAGTATAAGCAGGTATAGAGATATGATGAATGGAAGTACAAATATAACAGTTATTTTTTGTGCATTTAACAGCATTCACTTTTTCCTTGTGAACTTGCAATAAATATTTAACAATGTCAACGACCGCAATCTTATAATGATTACTTTAAATTCAGTTTATTCTAAAACATTAATCCTAAAGTACTCAAATTTCAGGAAAGAGAAAGCAGGCAACACTCTTGCTTGAACAAGAAAACAATTATCATTATTCAAAATATGTTGTGTTATGTTATAAATAACCCGTTTTAAAGTATTCCCAAAAGCATTTGCAATGTTAGACTTCACAGTCGTGAAGACTGATCTGAGTTCAAGTTTATAATTGATTTTATTTAATATATTAGGTTTGAACATCATAAGACACATTTGTTGTTTCCATAGTTTTGTTCTAAATCACTCATAGTTGCACATATTGTGACGTGAGTTTTGAAGCTCAGAACTTAACCTACTCAGTTTTTAGAATAAACAAAAAAATTTAGTTGTTAGAAGAATGGAAAACCACTAAAACCAGGTCTTTAATTTTGCTTGGCTCCAATTAAAAACAAATGTCCTCTCAAATAAACTGCTCAAAAAAATAAAGGGAACACTTAAACAACACAATATAACTCCAAGTAAATCAAATTTCTGTGAAATCAACCTATCCACTTAGGAAGCAACACTGATTGACAATCAATTTCACATGCTGTTGTGCAAATGGAATAGACAACAGGGGGAAATCTTTGGTGATTAGCAAGACACACTCGATAAAGGAGTGGTTCTGCAGGTGGGCACCACAGACCACTTCTCAGTACCTATGCTTTCTGGCTGATGTTTTGGTCACTTTTGAATATTGGTGGTGCTTTCACACTCGTGGTAGCATGAGATGTACTCTACAACCCACACAAGTGGCTCAGGTAGTGCAGCTCATCCAGGATGGCACATCCATGCGAGCTGTGGCAAGAAGGTTTGCTGTGTCTGTCAGCGTAGTGTCCAGAGCCTGGAGGCGCTACCAGGAGACAGGCCAGTACACCAGGAGATGTGGAGGAGGGTGGAGGAGGGCGTAGGAGGGCAACAACCCAGCAGTAGGACCGCTACCTCCGCCTTTGTGCAAGGAGGAACAGGAGGAGCACTGCTAGAGCCCTGCAAAATGACCTCCAGCAGGCCACATGTGCATGTGTCTGCACAAACGGTTAGAAACAGACTCCATGATGATGGTATGAGGGCCCGACGTCCACAAATAGGGGTTGTGCTCACAGCCCAACACCGTGCAGGACGCTTGGCATTTGCCAGAGAACACCAGGATTGGCAAATTCACCACTGGTACCCTGTGGTCTTCACAGATGAAAGCAGGTTCACACTGAGCACATGGGACAGACGTGACAGAGTCTGGAGACACCGTGGAGAGCGATCTGCTGCCTGCAACATCCTTCAGCATGACTGGTTTTGCATTGGGTCAGTAATGGTGCGGGGTGGCATTTCTTTGGAGGGCCGCACAGCCCTCCATGTGGTCGCCAGAGGTAGCCTGACTGCCATTAGGTACCAAGATGAGATCCTCAGACCCCTTGTGAGACCATATACTGGTGCGGTTGGCCCTGGGTTCCTCCTAATGCAGGGCAATGCTAGACCTCATGTGGCTGGAGTGTGTCAGCAGTTCCTGCAAGATGAAGACATTGAAGCTATGGACTGGCCCGCCCGTTCCCCAGACCTGAATCCGATTGAGCACATCTGGGACATCATGTCTCGCTCCATCCACCAACGTCACGTTGCACCACAGACTGTCCAGGAGTTGGAGGATGCTTTAGTCCAGGTCTTGGAGGAGATCCCTCAGGAGACCATCCGCCGTCTCATCAGGATCATGCCCAGGCGTTGTAGGGAGGTCATACAGGGACGTGGAGGCCACACATAATACTGAGCCTCATTTTGACTTGTTTTAAGGACATTACATCAAAGTTGGATCAGCCTGTAGTGTTTTTTCACTTTAATTTTGTGTGTGACTCTAAATCCAGGCCTCCATTGGTTAATAAATTTGATTTCCATTGATGATTTTTGTGTGATTTTGTTGTCAGCACATTCAACTTTGTACAGAACAAAGTATTCAATGAGAATATTTCATTCATTCAGATCTAGGATGTGTTATTTGAGTGTTCCCTTTTATTTTTTTGAGCAGTGTATAATCAAATCCAGATGCAATTACTTGCAGTTCAGTTCAATCCAAACTATAATGGAATACAGCTAGATTTAGTTGATATATGCATATGATATGTAAGACCAACTGGTAAAAAGTTATCTAAGAGCCAAGCTGTTTGGGTTGAGTTGTTGACGTTCCTGAACAAGCATGTGGCGACAGTAGAATGAAACTACTTCCTTTTAACTGGGAGAATCCACCAGCAGAACCTTGCATACTCTGCAAAGGTTCACTTCAATGACTCAGTCTAGAATGCAGCAACAGAAGCACTGAGCCAGGTGTACTTTCTATCGGAAGAGAAAACAAAAGCTACACAAAGCTAATGCCTGACAAACGCACAACTAAGCAGGCTCACTGGCCCAGGACTACTTTCTATGCAAAGAAAAAACAGGGAGAGAATAAAGGCTCAAGTAAGTGAAAGCAACGCATAGATGGAAATCAGCTCAATAACATAGTGAGAAAAGCGCTCTGAGGACAATTGGTACATAAAGGCAATTTTATGAATTTTTAATAACTTAGTGCATGCTCTCTTCTAATAGAGATCAAGCTGCCACATTAAGGTATTTCCAAGTGTACAACAGTTTTTCCAGCTCACACAAAGTCTCATTTAAGGAGACAGAAACCCATTGTTTAGGTTGGTGTTAAGTTCCAGAGTCGTTATTGGCCAATCATACCAAACCAATTTCCCAGATTACTTGTCTAAATATCTCTCTAGTCTCTCAATGAGAAAGGAACACGTTATTACATGACTTTCTAGAGGTGGCCCAGAACATACCTAGCTGACAGTAAACTCTCCTGTCTGTGGAAAAGATTACAGCCGTCCTGTGATTGAGTTTCACAGAGACCTGCCTCAGGTTTTGTGATTGTATAGCCTTGGTGTATAATCACTGGAATTGGCTTTAATACTTGAACAGTCACCAAACTTCATCTCATGTTTGAGCTGAGCACTTTTACCACAATACACCTGAGACATTGCTCACCATTGAGATCACATTGCAGTTTTATTGTCGTGTTTTTACTTGCTGGTATTGCACCTATAATGTGAAGACAGGTATTATTATTATTATCAGGTACCAAATACAGTTCTGGGCTCCACATATAATTGTATTAAGCTTTTTTTGGGGACTGAAAAAAATGTAGAAATAAACTGCAGCTTTGATAGACGGATTAAAAAGACTCAGATTCAAAAACTGGATGAATGAACTGTTTACTCAGGTCTGCTTAATGTTTCAGAAGAGTTATAATAAATTAGTTTCATGATGAATCTGCATGAAGGTCAGAGATGGATGTTAATCTGTCCTAATCAGTTGCTGGCTCTGGCTTCAGGCCACACAGACCTTCCATCATTATATCTTGCTCTTGGCATCACGATATATGTTGGGTTATTTTTTTTTACCCCAGGGTACGGTGTAATGTCAACTTTTATCAGCTCACTGTCTGCCGAGAGGACCTTGAGTGTAGATAAACAGTTTTTAAAAACACAAGATTAATAATGAAAAGAGATTAAAACAATAGTGCTGAATGGCTGCCAGAGAGAGCAACACTCTTGACAAAGCCATTTTCAGGCAACATAATCTGGATCTGCTAGAAGAGTTAATGATTCTTCTTCCAAGCTTACTTGATAACAAGTCTTATCAGTAGCTCTTATGTAATCTTGCTGACAGGCAGTGCTAAAAAGATAACCTCTGCCTCAGCTTTCTCCTTGAAGAAGGCATCGATAAAACTTTTAAATGAATCTGACATGAAATTAATTTTGACAAGGCCAAGTTCACGGTGACCCAATTTAATGAACTTTGTGACATTCTTTACGTTCTGATCCAGGAGTTAAAGTGGTTGCATATTACTTCAGGTAAAGTGGCAGCCTTCAAACTGCTTTGGAGGGAGAAGGAAGGTATGACGAGTGGGGATAAAAAAAATTCAGAAGGGAGGTTAGAAAAGTGCTTATGACTCAAAATAAGCAGATTGTCGTTTAATGGACACAGAATTTTGGAGACAAAGAACATTTGAGATGAGGTTTGATAAAAGTCCGAAGATATAAACAGACGGCAGGCAGTTAATCATTAAAATCTCAGGAATATTCTCGCCACCCTGTCGTCTGGCTGCTCAGTCACTGCTGGTTATTTATTGGCCAGTATACGTGAGATGACTGTGTGAATGATTAACAGGAGCAAAGCTTAACAAAATGGCAAACATTTAGTAGCTGTACTGCAATCGTGGCACCAAGTCCATGATGTTTTAGACAAATCATCTGTATGTATGCAGTGATGTGTTGTTGTTGTTTTTTTTAAATTCTATATTACAGAACAACACAAAGTGGAACATATTTTGTTTAGTGGAAGGAAAATAATAAATGGTTCTCAACATTTTTGGATTGAGTTTGTATTCAGCTCTCATGATGCATTGTTTTGTAGATCCATCATTTGTTGCAATGACTGCTGCAAGTGTCTTGGAGTATGTCTCTACCAGCGTTGATCATTTAGACATTGGGACATTGCAAAGGAGGGACATTCTGCCCCTTCTTTACAAAAAGGCTCAAATTCTGTGAGATTTGATTGATCGTGTCTGTGAACATCAGTTTTCAGCTCTTGCCACTGCTTCTGAATTTAATCTTGATCTGAACTTTGGGCTATTCTAACACATTATGCATTCTAACACAGGCTGTGTGTTTATAGCCGCTCTGCCTGAGGGTTAAAATCTGCCCCAGTCTTCTACAGCGTCTAACATGTTTTATTTTCCAGGAATGTTCAGTATTTAGCTTTATCCATCTTCCCATCCTCTCTGAACAACTTCCTTGCCCCTGCTGAAGAAAAGCATCACCACGGCATGATATAATATAAATGTATGCAAAAGTGCATTGGCAAAAGAGTGCTTCTGGACTTCAGTATTTGGTAGGCTATAACGTCTCAGGCACCATGCATTGAAACACTGCTTGCTATCAATATATTTAGTTATTTGTATAGAATTTATATTGTCCTTAAACCCCACATATGACATAGATCTTACTGACTGAGATGTTAAAACTCAGAAAGATGTTTTAGGAACATTGAAATAATGGAACAGAAAATGAGGGGTCAGTAGGTATAAGCGTGTTCATCTGAACATTCAGCAATCCTATTGCAATTTTATGCTTTTCTAAAATTATGCTACCCTTCTTTAATATTGGTTTCTTTCTTACCACCCTTCAGTAAAGGCAAACTTTGTAAAGTGCTTAACTGATAGTTACAGTTATGCACTGATATTCTCCCTCCTGAGCTTAGGATCTCCACAGCTCCTCCAGAGTTGCCTTGGGCCTCTTGGCTGCTTCTCTGAATAATGCTGTCCTTTCCTGGTTAGTGGAAGGCCATGACTCGTTAGGTTTGCATTTTCGTATGATGGAATGAACAGAGCTCCATTAGAAAGCTGGAATATTGTTTTATAACCTCATTTGCTTTAAACCTCTCCAGAACTTTCTCAGTGATCTGTCTGCTGTGTTCACTGGTCTTGCAATAAAATAAATTAGTCTATTGTGTAACATGACAACATGGAAACAAGCTTAAGGGATATTAATACTTTTACAACACTCTGTAGAGTTATTAGTAAACTAACCTTCTTGTTATCTTTAAACCTCAAAACAGTTAAATGTTAAAGCAGGAGGAACAAGATAATTTGGTGAAGTGGTAACCTTCGTAGGACAGTTAGAGAAAATGAGAACAAAGAAAAGAGTTTGGACTTCGGTGTGGAACTGAAAGGTTTATTTAAGTGAAACTCGCACATATGACATGTGGTGAAGGCCGTAGCTGGACATTGAATTTTCTATTGATCCACGTTGGGTAATGAGCTATAAATCTTTCTGTAGCAGGAAATGAAGTCAATAGATAATTGGTCTCATGTTGAAATCGCCTTTTATATCAGCTACTTAAATTCCGATCCCACATTTTACACTTTATTTGTAACCATCAATAAACCGCATGTGCTTTATGCCGCAATTCTGGTAAAAGTGCAGTAAGAACCGAAAAAAGAAGTGACTTTCAATCATGGTATCTAAGTAAGTCCTATATTGACTCTGGTACGATCAATAACGCTAATTTAAAGATGTGCAAATTGCATTTTTTTCACTGCTCAATGATTCACTCAAAGGAAAATGAAGTTTTGTAGGTATCATGGTGAACCAGCAGCAGCTTGTGTTAAAAAGCTTTTTCAGTTACCTCCATCATTGATTTCTTCCAAATTTGTTGAATACCAGCTAAACGCTTGGCCTGTTAAGTGTTTCTGTAATCATTTTATTACTTATTTTCTGTCACACATAAAACTTTAAAAGTTTCCTTTTATGTCCATGGCAGTTTTAGATGATTCCCATTTTGACACAAGGGTTGGCGGAAGCTATTCAGTGCCTTGCAATAGTATTCATTCTTAGTCATTATGTTACAACTATAAACTTCAATGGATTTTGTTGCCGTTTTATGTGGTAGATTTGTTATGTATGATTTGTGAAGTAAAAGGAAAACAATGCATGGTTTTTAATATTTTTTAACAAACAGAAATCTGCTAAATCGTGCTCCACATTTGCGTTCAGCCCCTTTTACTGTAAAACTCTTAAATAAGATCAAGGTCAAATAATTGCATATAGTCACCATAATATTAAAAATAGTAGCTGTAAGCTAGCCCTCCCCAAGCCAGGAGAAGGCAAGGTGGTGGCAGCATCATGCTGTGGGGAGGCTTTTTCTCTGTAGGGACAGAGGAACTGGTCAGAGTTGATGTGAAGATGGATAAAGCTAAAGCAGCAGTCCTGAAAGAAACCCTGTTAGAGAATGCATAAGACTTGAGACTGGGGTAGATGCTCACCTTGGTGCAGGTAGCTCTTTACACTGTTGACTCAGGAGGATTTTAATGCAAATAGCCTCGCCTGTTTAAAATTTGGTTTGTAAAAAAATACATTGGAAAAAACATACACAGATTTATGTATACCTCATTAAGTTGTATGATTTTTATATTACAAGCACTATAAAGCACGATAAGTGTAAAACTCTTGTAGCTACTGGCCCATCTTTGAAACTTTCTTCCCATCCTCACCACCTGCAGCTCTGTCTTTCTTCAGCACCACATTTTCATATCTCTTGTCTCGTCAGCATCTCTCCTCGGGGTTGCCTTGTTATTTCACCTCCTCTGTTTTGCTCTCAGACAGAATATGCGTGGCACAACTTTAATCTGATAGATTAACTGTCAGTGTTGGGATTCCCCCCCCCCCCCCCTTCTTTTTAATCCTCTGCATCAGTATTCAACATGCTTTGATTCCTTTAGTAAAAAAATAAGAAAAAATCTGATTTGGAAGCTGACAGCCTGGTTGTTGTCACCCCACAGGACTGCCGCAGCCACCACTAGAAATATAGTTTGATGCGATGTGCTAGGTTATATCGTATTTAAGTAACATTGGAGTGTTGATGGTCACATGACTTCATTTTCAGCTTTTTTTCCTGTTTGTTTTTGTTCTCCAGGCAGGGAGCCCGACCTCGGTCAACGCCCCATGCAGTTTCTCAAGGACGTCTGTTTCCCCCTCCAGCCAGGACATCTGCAGGTACGGACTGCCTCAATTCACTTCATTTACCCAGCTGAAGGCAATACATTGAAACTATTTCTCCAAACGTTACTGGTGAAGTTCCCTATCAGTGGGTGATGATGGCTTACCCTGTAGCTTTTAAGCTACTCACCGTGACTGTGAGACTTCCTAGAATTGCTCGTAAAACTGCTGTAAAATTGTTTATATTGGATCATCAAGTATGAGTTCATTACTATAAATTAGAATATCATTAAAAAGTTCATTTATCTTAGTAATTGAAATTAAAAATGAAGCTTGTGCATTGTATAGATTCATTACACAGAGTGATCTATATCAAGGGTTTATTTCTGTCAATTTTGATAATTATGGCTTACAGCCAATGAAAATCCAAGTTCAATATCTCTTAAAATTACATTATTGGGACATAAGGAAAACTGCTAAAGTTTGGAAAAGAAGCTGCATGTTCAGAGGTCTGTATCCAACTATATCAATGGAAAATTTAGTGGAAAGAAAATTTGTGCTACAGGTATATTTGCAGCCTTGACAGAAGGTTAAGCAAAGCCCATTTAAGACAGCTGTTGCTTGAACCAGAAATAAACATTTGAACCATGTTACCTGAGTTGATTCAGATGGAAATAAAGTTACCCAAAATCATCATTAATAGCCGACATATAGGCTTATATTCATTAGATCCAGAAAGATGTATTCTATGTAATATGAATTTAACTTGTTGAATTGCATTGCAGAAATAAATAAACTTTTCGATGATATTCTAGTTGGAGATCAAGCCTTTCGTTTGCTAAAGCCAGCTAAAATCAACCTCATCTTCCTTTTTTGTTGTTTCTCCATTTTAAAACACGATTGTCCTTTCCATTTCTCCTTTTTGTCTTTTTCTCCACTTTCTAATCCCATTCTCTATCACATGATCTTCTTTCATAAACATAAACACACTTGTGTAAACATCCACACAACAGCAGTCGAGATCAGGACACTCAGAAACAGACTGCTGTGGTTCTGCTGAACTCCAACAGTAAAACTTCTGAGGGTCTTTCAGTGACCACCCTCTGCGCAGACTCCCTGCAAGGCTCTAAGTGCACCAAACAGCGAGACTGGCTCTGTTTACTGCGTCCCGCCTCTGTCCCCATCCAGCCCAAAAACTCCCTCAGGTTTTCTCTGTCTCTGAATGACGTGGGCCAGCGTGTGGACAGCCTTTGCCGCGGGCTGCATTTCATAGATCGTACGTGCTCAGAGGGAGAACTGGATATGAAGCCTGAGCATGCTCAGTGTCCCAACAGTAAGCTTCGCAGTGACAATCCGGTTGCCAACCCTACGAGAGAGAGCCCAGATGCTCCACTTTCAATCCGCACCAACCTTCACCTTGTCCCTTCCCTCACTAACAACCACAAGTACATGTTGGGCAACCCATCCAATCCGACACCTGCTTCTCATCCCAACAGTCTCCTCCAGCCTCTTTCTGCTCCGGGCTCCAACTTCCTTCGTCTCCTCCTTCCTTTCTCCCGATCTTCTACCTCATCCAGTCTGCAGTGCTCTGAGCTGGGAAGCTACGCCTCCCACCTTCACATCACCAAGTCCTGCAGCACTCTGCTTGAAGGCACCGAGTCAGGCTTTCTCTCACAAGGAGATGACATGTTTGAAGTGGAGCATCCCAGATTGCCTACCAAGGGATTGAGCCAGATGGCAACCTCAGAAACGATCAGTGTGTCTGGGACTCTTCTAGCCCCGCTGTGCCATATGGACGAGGACATGGACCTGGAATGCTGTTCGTTGCCTTTGATGGAGAAATCAGGGCCACTGTCAAATTACTCTCTATCAGGGGACTGCTGCAGGTGGGTGATTGTCTGGTTGGTCTACAGCCCTGAAACCCTCCATCATACAGTTAATGTGGCAGTGCACCCCTGAGACCCATGAAGTAGTAGAGCGTTCCTCCTCCTGTAGTGTAATCACCCAGCTCAGCAGTGTCTGTCCTCTAAGGCTCCGCTCAGAGTGGAGAAGTTGATCAGAACAACCCAGTCTAGTCCTTCAGTGTTAGTAAAAAGTATTTCTCCTCATCCAGGTTTCTTTTGTCTTTGATTTTTTTCCTAAATTGTTCAGATCATAATTTTAATATGAGACGAACATAACCAGAATAAATACAAAAGCCAGTAATCGACTGTGATTAACCACTTTTTTTTTAGTTAAATTTCACTAGCCACATCCAGCTAGACCTGTAGAATCAAGCACTCAGTAAAATAAAACCTGTCTGCCAGCATGAAACAGATCTCTGAGAGCAACACATCATGCACAGATGAGAAACAAAGCCTTTTGCATCTATCAGTCTGAAAAGGGTTACAGGTATCTTCTCAGGCCTTGGGACTCCTTCAAATCAGGGAGAGCCATTATTCAAAAATGGAAAAAAACATGTAACCGGGGTGAACCTCACCAGGTGTACCTGGCCCACTAAAATTACTCCAAAAGCACATTAACCACTCATCCAGGAGGTCAAAAGACGACCCAGAACAACATTTAAGGTCCTGCAGACCCGATTTGCTTCAGTTAACAACAGTGTTCAGGAAGCATAAGAAAGAGACTGGACAAAAATATCATCCATAAGAAAGTTGCAAGACAAAAAGCACACAAAATTCATGTATTGACCAAAAAACATCTTGATGATTTCCGAAACTTTTAAGAAAATATTCAGTGGACTGGCGAGACTAAAGCTGGACTTTTTGGAAGGTATGCCTGTATCTGGCATTAACATAGCGGGATTACATGAAATCAGTCAAACCAGGTGGTTTGGTTTCAGGGTGCTATTGTGCTTTTAGAAGCTGGGCGACTAGCTTTAATTGATGAAACCATAAAGAAGAATGTCTGGCCAGCGGCTCATGACCTTAAGCTTAAGCACTTTATGCAGCATCACAATGACTCAAAGTACACCAGCAAGTCCACCTCTGAATAGCCCAAAGTATATGTCTGGCCTGAAATCCTTTTGAGACCAATTAAATAGGCCAATAATGTTAACAAACCCTCCAGTGTGGCTTAATAAAAACAATATAAAAGACTTGATGGCACAACCAGATATCAGGTTTAGGTGGCAGTTACTTTATCACTTAGGGGCCTATTTAGATAGCTTTCTGCTTCTAATGAAAACTACATTTTTTATTAACTTGGGCTGCCCTAGTCTGATATAAATTTTCTTTGTCTGAAAACCTTAAGTGTGACAAAAGAACAACAGAAGAAATCTGTTAGGGAGCAAATACTTTTTTACATTGTTGAACACACAAACACCTCATCTCCTCCCCAACTAGATTTTTTGTGTGTGCTTAGAACAATAAATTTGTTCATTTCATCCCATTTCATTTCATATCTTTCATATCTTATTTCAGATCTCCGGCATGTTTTTTTTTTTTTCCTTTTTCCCAATTGTGCTGCCAAACAGTGTTTTTAAAATAATTTTTCATTTTGACTAGATCGATGGTGGGGTAGAGTATCTCTATAGCCTCAATGAAAATGTGATTGATTTCGCTGAGACGTTTCAAGTTCTGCAGTGGGAATAAGGGCTGGCGGGAATGTTCAGGAATAGATCGAGAGCAGCAGGTCAGTGCTGAAAATTTCATAGTTTTGATGTGTGGAGCGTGTTTCTGTGGTTAAAAATAGACAATAGGTTTATTTAACATGTCTTGGTTCATAAGGCCGGCTATGTGCAGTGACTGGATGCATTGTGTGCAGTATTTGATTGAAGAGCAGGCCATGGCTACATGAACCCTGTTGATGAGCCTTTGTAGCAGTAGATTAGTTGTCAGGAGCACGACACTGCGCACCTCTGGGTTACAGCCATCCATTTGTCAATACGGTGACAGTTCACTGGACATCTTTAGCACAGTTCAATACAAATTATGTCCTTATTGCCCCTCAGCTGTGGCCTGTGCTGGTGCTGCTCTTACTTGATTACACTAAAGGAGAAAAGCAACTTGAGCTTAAATGTGAGCAGGCACAGATCAGAGATCAACAGAGATTATGGGCTTCAAATAGCCTCCCACTGTACACAAGTATTACACAAACACTCTGTTCCACCCACTCTATCAGGTGGCCTGGAATGTGAGCTTAGACCTGGGTTCACTTGAGGAAGTACGTGAGAGCCTGTTTTTCCACTTCAATCATTAGCCAGCTCTTTTATTGACATGTCACAATGTAATTTAATAGAAGGCTCATAAAAAAATTGTTCAGCATCCTCCTGGAGAACCAAAAACACATTAACAAACTGAAGTTTCCTTCATTGTAAAAAGCTTTCATTTCACATTTAAAGACAGGCTATCCATGCATCTCTCTACATGTTGGCTTTAATTCATATATCATCAGGCTTACGGTTACACTGCTTATAAAGTTACTACTACAGGGATTAAAACTGTCTTTCTTCTAAGTGTATTTATTTCATTTGCATCACAAAAAGCTTGATGATTTCCTCAACTTTACATTTTAAGAGTTGTTTGTTGTGACCAGGCTGCATTTGTTTGTTTTATTCTACACTTGAATGAATTAATGTGTGCATAAATGCTTTGTTAACATAGTAGGTTGATTCACAGTTTTCGACACACTAATTTACAGCCTTTAGTTTTAGAAAGAATATCTCCGCAAATTTTAAATGGAGACTGTAATTTGTCCATACAACTTGCAACTGATTTGTATTCATTAGCTTGTATGCATTATGAGGTTGCCTGTTTTTTAAATTTGATTCATTTAGATATTAACATTATTTGTACAGTTAAATTTGACCAAAATGGGACGAGGTAAAGTTGATTTCATCAAGTCTGCACATTAACACGTGTGCAAAGCGTAAAGTAATCAAATGTAGGTCCAAGCAGTTCCATACACTCTTATTCTGGGTAAAACGTAGCAGACCGACAACCAGCGTATCTCCGAAGAGTGTATTTAGAAACTTGACGTTTTTTTCTCTGTCTGCTCATCAATAGCCCCGCTAGGGTAGTCTCTTCAGTTTCTTTTCACGCATGGTGCTTGTGTTGCAGCAAAGCCTTACAGAGCATCTAACTTGAAGTACTCCCATACATTAGATCACTTGAGGCTTTAGAAATTTTTTTAGAAAACTTTAGAAAGTTTTTTTTTTTTTCGATCCAGTTCAGGTGCTTTTGCCACCATGTTTGTTTTGCAAGCTAAGCTCAAACAGAGCCATCCAGTTTCTGAATTGAGGTATGCAGCCTGCATACACCTGGACAGAAACAAGCCTTTAGACTGCAGCCAGGGGACTCTTCGCGCATTCAGACATTTGGAGGAAAACGGTTAACTTTTATAAAAAAATAAAAAATAAAACCATCTGCAGCTCAAACATTTTGTGAATGCCTCAGGAGAAAGGTATGATGAAGCTGAAAAGGTGCAAACAGGAAGAAAGTGAATGCCTCAGCAGGGACATACTGTACTCTTGCCGAGCTTGTTTCTCTCTCAGCTTGCATTTCTTGTGATCTCCCAATTCTGTTTTGCTTCTCACATTTTCATGTTGACATACTCCGGCGTCGCCTCTATTTTAAAATGACTGTGAAGGAAGCGAGGTGCACTGTGGCTGCTAGAGTGATGAAAATTAAATTTACAACTTCCTCTGCTAAATGGATTCTTAAATGGGCTGCTGGTGGCCCAAATCCTGTTCGTTTTGCTGCAGACTTTACGAGACAGTTATGCTGCTGTACAGATGTGCATCGCCTTGGATGACGAAGCTGAAATTAGATTTTTATCTTTGCAGACTCAAACCTGTCAGATTTCAGCACGCGAAGCCTGTATTTCTGACCGGAAACGTTTTTACTCTGTTTTATAAGCTCTTATGCTTCATATGGAGGTTTAGACATTTTGTTGTGATTGTTCCCTCCTACGTTTGGAAAAAAAAAAAATCTCCATCAGCATAATAATTTCTCATTTATGTTCTTGTCAAAAGACAGCAATTCTTCATAAAAGAACCAAGATGGACAATTTCCCCTGGCTAAATTTGTTTTAACAGTACACTACGCGTATGATGAGAGTCTGTAGTTCATCATCTTATCTGTGGAAAATGAAAACAAACAAACAAAACAGCCCACCCCTAAGCTAAAAAAAAGGCCTCCGCTAGAGATGCTAATTGCTCCTCCTTTCTGCTTAAATCCTTTGCTCCTTCCACCTCCTCCTCTGTGGTAAATGACCTATTTTTATCCTCCTTTGTTCACTTTGTCTTTTAATCTTGTAAAGCTTTGGCCAGATCAGGCATGGCTGTAAATAGGTATCATCCTGCTTGCACACTTCAATTTCTAATATTTGTGGGCACATGTGTTTCTCCTCCTGCTCTTATTCTTTCCTGAACTGTGGGATAAAGACAGTCCATCTGAATGTTACACTCCCACTGCAATCTCCACCTTCGCTGTTTGTTTCCTTCTTGCTCCACAAAGAGGTGTCCCGCTGCTCCTTGCAAGACTCAGGAGCCGACACTCTTTACGTAACTCAGTGGAAAATGAGGACATGGAAAATTGACTGATATGTCTTGTGGGTGTCTTTTTTTGATCTGTTAATCAATGCAGCCTCTGTGGAGACACCGCTCATTTTAAAGCATCTTTTAACTTCTCCTGTTTCTTTTGAGATGTGTTACTGTCCAGCAGCTGGTCTGTCAAAATATTTTCTGCTGTCTCATCTTTGATATGTCTATAAAACTGGTTTGATAGAGATTATAAGCTGCCATGATAACTTGTTTTCTATCTCTTTTACTGTTTACTGTTATTTACATTTTCAGACCCTGACTTATAGTGGATAAGTGCGTGACGTCTGCAGTTTTGAGTCCTTCTCATCTGCACACACGCAACACTGAAGTATCAAATGGATAATTTTTTAATATGGATGACTAATCGCTGCAACTAGATGTCCTCCTAACCATTGTGTTTAGCCTTGAAAAACAAGGCTGCTTCAGTCAGGTTCTAACCAGCACAGGAAAGGCCTACAGACAAAAACATAATTATTGATACCCTTACATGAATAACCTACAATGGTCACTGAAATGAATTAAAACTGACAAAAGTAGTAATAAAAAACAATTCCTCAAAATCAATAATGAAAATTCAGCATTGTTTTAGGATTTTGGATCAACAGAATATTAATAAATCGTTGAAATCCAACTATTTCTGTAACTCTGAGGTCCTGCTTGGTATTAACATACGTCCTGGCTGATCTGGTTATAAGTCAAAGTCAGGCGTTAAAATGTGATCCCATCTCAGGTAAGCATTTTACATGCAGATAAAGACATAGCCACGTCAGAACATGGGTCGTCAGCTTAGAAATTAACAGATCAACTGTTGTTTCTGGAACATCTCAATGCTTTCAGTGACTTGAATTACGTTAGGATTCAGGTATAAACATACCCGAGATTCATCTGAGTCACAATTCCATTGAGTTATTTTGGCTACAGGCTTTTATAAGGTCTACTGTGTAACTTAAGATGTGATATGAGAAAGGAAACTGAAAATAAATGGACTAATGTTGGTCTTTGTAAAGCTCACCATCAGCAGACAGATTTTAATCCATAAAACACCACTGCAGTAACACAATAAAAGCTGCACCGATGTGACGTGGCGTTCCAGAGGTTTTGTGCTTTGAATAAGTAATTTTATAATGAGTAGACCGCAGCAGGTTCAGTCAGGACAGTTAAAAATATTAGAGAGAAAGTCACTTACTCATGTCTCTGCAGATTCTTAGTCATGGCAACTACAAGAGGCTTAAATCGAAGGCAACTGCACTTTCTCTGTTTTTCTGAATATGTTTCGACACCTATCCTGGAGTCTTTGTCAATTCTGGAGGCTCACAGTTGATCAACCTGAGGTTTGGGAGCTGCTGTTTTTAAGCACATGTAGGCCTGTCCTTCTAGGTGCATTCCAACAACGAAAAGAGATTTTTGAACCTATTCACAGGTACTTGAATAGGTTCTAAGGTTGTCTAAGGTTTGAAGGATGTCCTCTCCAGACTGCATGGTTCTATGTGCTTTTGGTCATTATGCTGTAGTAGGACCCATGATCTGTGACAGTAGGCAGCACATTTTGCTCCAGAAAAGCTTGATAGTCTTAGTAAGTCATTGTCCCCTCCACAGATTCAAAGATGAAGCAGAGCTGTTCCAGAACATAATCAAGCCTGCTTCATGTTTCACTGTGCGGCCAGTCTGTGAACATAGAGCTGTTGTGATTGGTGAAAAAGCTCCAGTTTTGTCTCACCTGTCCAAAGGACATTGTCCTAGAAGCTTTGTGGTTTATCAACATGCATTTTGGCCAATTCCAGTGTTGTTTTTTTATTAATTGCTTTTAAGAGTGTTGTCCTCCTTGTGTGTCCTCCATTAAGTCCACTTTGGCTCAAGCAGAAAAAGATGATGCAGTATGACGCTGATGTACCTTTGTCCTGGAGTTCCCCTCTGATCTTTTTGGGAACTCTTCTTGGCTCTTTTGTTACCATTACCATTATTATTATCCATCTCTTGAATTTGTCATAAAGTTTCCTCTTGTGTCTACATCCAGGAAGGTTGTTCATCTGTAAATAAAGGAACATGTAGCTGTGTGGAGATGGTCTCGTAGCCTTCCCCTTTTAAAAAAAAAAAAAAAAAAAAAAAACACTAGCCAATTATTTTATTTCCAAGCTCCTAAGATAACGCTCTCCTTAGCTTTCAGTGGTTTATCATGTTCACTGTGCTTACAAACCTAGATGGCAAACTGACTACACAGAGACGTTTCACCCTTTTAAAAAGATGGACTGGTTGATTACAAGATTCAAGCCACCAGTATTGCTAATTGCAGGACAAACTTTAGATCAACATGTGCCTACAGTCAGTTATTTCCTGTTAGTAGGATACCATCATTTTTGTTCAGGCCAGTTTCATTATTTAGTTTTGGATTTGTCAGTTTGAAGGTATTTCGGTTTTTCCCTTGTTTAATGGAACTCTACCAATAACTGTGTCACTATTTGCACTCTAAATGTCTTATAGAAAGCTTGTTTAGATATTGTTTTTGATCACTGAAAATTGTGAAGAAATGTGTTGCTTACGTTAGCTTTTCATGGCCAACATGTTTGGCAGTGTATTTCAGTGATGCCCAACAAAGTTTTACATCGATATATCACATGTTTGCTCAGTTTTATTTTAATATTTTGTTAGTTTTTCTGAGCAACAAAACAAAAAACCTTCTAAATTTCTAAATGCTTCGCAGCACTGGAATATCACACAAAATACATAATTCATGGCGAAATTTCGCTGTAAATTGAAAACAAAGAAACAGTGTTAATAATTTCACAGTATTTAAAAGAATTTTTACCAAAAATGACATGATGTAATTATTTTCATTTGAAAGCAGAAATGCACCATATACTCCTACTCCTACTGACAAAACATGTTGGTTTGACATTTAGCTCAATTCCATTGAGCTAAATGTCTCTTGTTTTTTGTAAAATAGGGAATATTGCAGTTGACTTCTTTCAGCCAGCTGTCCAGCAGTGTGAAGCCATAGGTGTTGGGAGGGAGATGCTACATTACTCTATACATGCATAGAAGCCTCCGGCCATTCTGAAAATTTCCCTGGCATCTGGTTGAAAGGGAACAGTATGATAAAAATTTTAGCTATCCAAAGTCTAGATGGTATGCAACATCTTTAAGCGTTGCAACGTTTACCTTTTTGGATTTGTCTTATTTAAATTTCCTCGCCCACATCTTTATTTTTATCAGAGCTGTCTTGTGTCCAGTTTTGTGTTGACTGCATATTCTTGGTTTCGAACAGGATTTGTCACTGTGAAGTAGATGACGAGAGTCCTCTGATCACACCGTGCCACTGCACAGGGAGCCTGCGCTTCGTCCACCAGGGCTGTCTGCAGCAGTGGATCAAGAGCTCAGACACCCGCTGCTGTGAGCTCTGCAAATATGAGTTCATCATGGAGACAAAGCTCAAACCACTGCGCAAGGTACAGCTGTGTTTACATTCATTTAAGGTAGAACCCAAAGTACCCCACACTGTTTCTTTTATTAATTCACTCAGGGTTTTGTTCTGGCTTCATTTTCAAGTGTTCTTACTAATTTGACGTCCCGTGAAGCTGAAAAACTCTCTCGAATCTGTCAAACGGATAACACGACCATGACTGTGAGCTTTGAAGCAGGCTGCACAGTAAGAGAGGGAGATGATTCATTTGAAATGATTTTGACAAAGCATACATCCTTTTTAAAGGTTGCAATCAATCGCTGTGGTCTGAAGATAGCTGGACACTCTAATTAAAAATGTTCCATCCCTTATTAGCTGCACTATAGGCCTTAAAAAAATAGTGCTCTCTTAATAGCTTCTCAGTCCCATGGGTGAACGTTGACATTTTTGACACATGAGTGTGCAGAAAAAAAACAGGATGAAACGGGGATGATGGTCACATCGTGGGATGTCTTTCAAACCATGGATTCAGGTCGTGCTGCGACTTGCTTTTAATGAAACCTACCCTACAATTGGACAATGTAATGACTGGAGTAATGGATTTGGATTGTTATTGTTATTGTTACAGTTATTTAAAATTGCTTGGCTCTTTCATAGCATTAACAGCTGGGTGCTCTTCAGTGTGCTGGGTCGCACTGTACCACTTATTTCTGCATCTTATTCTCTTTGCCAATTGGCACTTTGTAGCTCAGATCCTCATCTCAGCATCTAAATGCTTTACATCCAACATTTGTCCAGAATAAGTGTCCAATTTAAATGAATGCATCTGTTTTCTGTCTGCATGTAATTTTTCATCTGTTGCAGTGGGAGAAACTACAGATGACAGCAAGCGAGAGAAGGAAGATTATGTGCTCAGTTACCTTCCACGTCATTGCAATCACCTGCGTGGTTTGGTCACTCTACGTCCTCATCGACAGAACAGCGGAGGAAATTAAAAATGGTCAGCAGAGTTTCAGATACACACAAAAAAAACATACTAAAGACTTAATCTAAAGACCATAGCACCTTTTTGGATGAGCCATTGAAAAGCAATTTATCATCATCTGCATGTCACTCATTCACAGCACTAAAGATAGCATGAAAATCTTCCATGTGGTCAGAAATGTGTGTAATTCACGTGCAGAAACTCAGCAGAAAACAAGGTCTTTTCATTAGTGATTGAAAAACACATTTATTCACATTTTATTTTAAGGCTCATGGAAAAACTATTTAATAAAATTACTGTTTAAGCAGAGGGCTTTTAGTCTATCCAGGCGCTTAGTTTGTAAGGGCAGTTCATGGTGAGCTGGTCTGAAAGGAAGGAATGGAGTCAGCAAAACATCCTCACAAGGACAAATATGCCGGGCGGTGGCATGACTTGTGAGCATGTGGTTCTGAACATGCATTATGCGTCATCTGTGTGCGCCAGAGAATATTCCATCTGTCATTGTGACACATACATGCATGTTAACCAAAGCTGAACAGAGCGGCTGACAGACAGTCAACTTACAGCAAATGTGATAATTTATGGGAAACAAATCAATTTTGAGGAGCATTTTCAAGAAGAAGATCAATGCTGTTTTGATAGCTTTAGTTAGCTACCAGTTATTTAGGCTCCATATAAAGACTCTAGCCAGCCTATATGAACGAAAAGAAGTTCACTTATCTTTTAAATTATTGACTTATGGCACAATGCCCTTGTGAAAGTGATATTCATTGTTTATAGTTAAAAAATGGCTTTTTAAAAGTTTGTAGTTGAATTTTATTTTATTTGAAGGGCTAGCTTGCCTTTTCATTCAACAAATGTAGTCATCCAAAATAAGTTTGGACACATTGGTTTAAACTGACTGAATATTCGGCTTTATTTCGTGAAGAAATCTTCTCTAACTGAAGAGAAATATTTTGAGGAGTGCCTTTTAGAATACGATTTCTAGGAAAATTTCTTCTCACCAATGATTGTCATAAAAACTCTTCAGTAACAAGTCAAACAAGCTGCTTTTTTTGTTTTGTTTTGTTTTTTAAACAAAAAGATAATATGGCATTTTTATTAATATCCTTTGAGCCTAATGCGTATTAGAAAGAAAATAAGTTGGTTAAAGAAGTTGGATGGAATCTTTTTGCATGTTTCTTGAGCTGTTTCTTAAATCCATCCTGAGCAAGTGGAAAAATGTATTTTAAGGAGCACTTTGAAGGTGAAGGTCAGTGCCTTTTTCGATCACTTAGGCTAGCTGCCAGTAAGCTCTGGAAAGGATAAGTGAAATGGAAAAACATAAAATTTTCCATAGTTAAAATTAATTTCTACATTGCTAAATGCATATCAGAAAGTGTAAAGTAAACGTTTGCAGTAGAAAAAGGGCTTTTTAGGCATAGCAAGCTCCATCATCTTGTCTTAGCTTTGACATCAACATGCTTACAGATAGGATTGTGGCATAAAACATCTCATCTAAAACAGTTCTCTGAAAACATTTGTTCAAACATGTTGATGACTGAAAAATCTCTTAGCTTTTATAATTTCTTGATTTTTAAAAAAGGAATGTGGATAGTTTTGTCCTATGACATGAGGAGATAAACCTGCATCTCACCAGGAACAGTGAAACATCGTCCAGCATGAGATGAAGTGGGCTTTCAAATTGTTTGAAACTTGATGAAATAAAGTAGTAGGTTAGGACCTCTTTTACATGTTCCATGTTCTGCCTCTCTCATCCATCCTGAGTAAACAGACAGAAGCACTCTGTTTCATTGACAGCACCAGCAGAACTTAAAATGTAGATGGATGCATTAATGCAGAGCCATTATGGCCTTGGCTGGCAGTACGTCTTCTGTTACTCATCGCTCCATCCCTGGCATGTACAGCGTTACTGAGAAGGGGTACAGATGGAGAGGCAGGCTGTTTGTTAAGCCCAACCTGATGAATCAGAAATGTCCGAGCCTCTGCGGACTGTCAGGTTGAGTCACCATGGTGATGTACAGTATTTTCTCAGCAGTACTGCTCCTGTGCTGCTGTCATTTGCTCAAAAGATCCGAGGACAAATATGATATGCCTGTATGGCTAAACACCCTAAAACATTTGCTCATGATGGTAATTGATGAAACAGATTTGCTAGATGAGCTAAATTCTCAGATGTTACCACTGTAATGCTTGACCTAATATTAATTTTGGAAATCTGTTTTGTTTTTTGTAATATGTGACACTTACACTCTCTTTACTCATGCAGCGCAAAGAATCCCAGGTAAACATTTTCACTTTGGCATTTTGACTATCCAAGTGTGTGTGTTTGTTTTAGTTTTTTTCCTCTGTGAGCCTTTTTGTCAGTGGCATCCAGCTCTTTTCCAACTGCACTTTACACCTCAATCTGTCCTTTCCTGTCTTAATTTCAGGATAAGCAAAATCTCTCCTTAGCAGAACCCAGACAAAGCCAAAGAAAAACATGCTATGATTTATATTCTTTGTTAAACATTATGACTAGAGGTTTTCATTAGACTAGACAACTCGACCATATTTTCACGCAAGAATTCCTTCATTTACAATTTTTCATAAAGCGAGGCTTATAATAAAGTGCCTGACATTTCTTTTCAGCTTGGCTCATGCAGATATTATGTACATCTTTTCACAGGTGGTTTGCATATTTAAACTGTTATAGAATTTAACCCAGGGGTTTTCTAAACTCGGTCCTCGAGGGCTGGTGTCCTGCATGTTTTAGATGTTTTCCTGCTGAGTAACAGGCGTTTGCTGAATGGCAATTACCTGAATCAGGTGCGTTTTAAAGCAGAGAAACATCTAAAACATGCAGGACACAAGCCCTCGAGGGCCAACTTTGGACACCCCTGATTAAACCGTTTATTAAGATGAAATATTTTAGCACCAAAGATGAGTTTTAGTAACTACATCATGGAGCTTTATGCCCCGATTTAGCTGTGAGACAAACATGTCATCTTATCTGCCTTATTCTATTTCAACAAATATTTGTTTTTCAGTTGTGTAAAACCCCTAAGGCTACTTGTGGGAAGTAAAAAACAAGTGTTGAGCTAAAATGCTGCAAATGCTCCTTAGGCCAGCAAGATGTTTGTGTAATGGGGGAAATCTAAATCAAATACTTTTCATCACTCTAACTGTAGCTTCCTTATTTCATTTTTTGGTATATCCGCTATTCAGACTGTAAATAGTTATTTTTTTCTAGATTTTAATATAAGGAATGAAGACAAGGATGTGGAGTAGCATTCCCAAATTTCCGAAGCACAGGTTTCTGTTAAAATAAGTTGAAATCGGACACCCAGCTATTTGGCATGTATTACATTTATGCTTTTGAATTGATCTACCTAAGGTATTGATGAAAGTTAATATCAGCCAAAACTTTATACTGAAATAAAGGTATGTATAAATATATCATGCAGGTCTTACGTCCTATGAATTAGGCTTCAACCCAGGCCACAGTTGACCTTTAACACTGTGTGATGAGAAAATTATTTATTATAATAAAGAGTTGGAAAACTTTCCTAGTTTTTGAAAAATTCAGCAGATTTGCATACCTTTCCTTTAAATGTTTACAACTAGGACGTACCGCATTGCAAGTATTGAGAACCCTTGATTTTCTTATTTCATTCACTTTTTGTCAGGTTAAAACCACAAATATGAATATATTTTATTCAGACCAACACAAAGTAGTGCATACTTCATAAGTGGAAGGTAAATTGTTCATGGTTTTCATGTTTTTACAAAATCAAATCTGAAAAGTGTGGCATGTATATCTATTAATTTCTGCTAAGTAAACACTGTTAAATCTTCTTTTGCTACATTAATAGCTGCATGTCTTGTTGGGGTTCAGGTTCAGCCCTGCATTTAGCTCCATATATCTATACATCATCCCATTATTGCTGATCACCACCATGTTTTATTTTGAGGATGGTGTGTTCAGGGTGTTAGTTTTCTACATCATTGTGTTTTGTGTGTATGTCACAAACTTTAATTTTGGTCCTGTCTAAGCAGAGCACCTTCCTCTACATGCTAGCTGTCCCTACAGAGGCGATCCCCTCTTCCTAATCCTTCCATAAAGGCCAGATTTGTGGACTGAACTACTAATAGTTGTACTGTCCATACCTGAGCTGTTATGGTAGCTCCTCCAGAGTTACCATGTAAACATTGGCACATTCTCTGATTAATGTTCTTTCTTTGAGAATATTTTGAAAATGAATTATACTAAGGTAAACTCTGTTTACTAATTAGGTGACATTTGAAGGCATTGGGTTGAAAGGGATTTTCTTTAGGGGTAAAAGTATGAAAGGGGCTAAATATATCATTTATGCCGCACTATCCAGATTTTATTCATATTTATTTTCTTCTTTAAATTTTACAGTTATGGACCACCTTGTGTTGATCTGTCACATTTATAATTTGACAAAATGTGAAGAGTCTTTAGCAAGGCTCTATATGTGCTCTGTTTGAGCGTTTGCAGTTAATAATATCGTTCAGCTTTGATCTGTTTTGCTTTAAAAGCTTCATCATGCCATCTTTATCTCTGTGTCTTTAATTTTTTGCTTTCAAAACTCAAATTACTTAATAGAAACTTTTGATTCTCTTCTATCTTTTAGCACCTTTTTTTGTTTTCTGGTGTGTGTTTGACTTGTGCACATGATTTCCGTTTTGACTGGTTCTCTCATCTTCAGGTATCCTAGACTGGCCTTTCTGGACAAAACTTGTGGTGGTGGCCATCGGCTTCACGGGTGGACTGGTTTTTATGTATGTCCAGTGCAAGGTCTACATCCATTTATGGAAGAGACTCAAGGCCTACAACCGGGTCATATTTGTGCAGAACCGGCCGGACACATGTAAAAAGCTGGCGCTGGAGAAGCCCCCGCTAGTGGAGCCGAGCATGGAGAGCAAGGAGGCGCTGGCCCCCACCCAGTCAGACACAAACTCCTCCCAGTACACAGAGACAGAAGAATACAGTATGGAGGTGCTCCACGTCTGACACAAGGTTCGTTTCATCGGCTTACCTACTTGTGCTCGCAGAAACAGGCTTGAGGGAAGAGTAGCGCTCGACGTTCCCCTTCTTCTGATGGTAGACTTGAACCGCTGTCCTCTTCTAACTCCAACTGCACTCTTCATCCACACTCGGACCTTTCCTTCCCCAGGACCGGACTGTTTGTACTGACTTCTATAAATGTCACAAAAGGCCTGGAGTAGGCCACTCTACATGCACTGTTCACATTTCCCTTCAGTTGAGCAGATCAGAGACACAAAGACTCCTTGAAAGCCCATCCTTGGTGCATTGTTTTTTGGACTTGTTAGAATTTCTTCACTTTTACCTCCTGTGAGTGTTTGATCAATACATCGCCATGCATCAGATCTGTTCAACGTTCCACATACTGCCATCTCCGCACTGGTCTGACTGATCAGGCCTTGGAAATGCATTGAAGCACTTTTTTTTCTGAAGCTCTACAACACCTCCTCTCCTACCTTTTAGGTCTCATCCCTTTTTTATTTTAGAAGGACCTAAATCTTGTATTTTGTTCATTGGGAAGAGCACAGTGAATTGTTTTCCTCAAATGCACATACTCCAACAGACTTACCCTTCACTTTGTTGGCAAAAAAGGAATCAGGGTAGGGAGAAAAGAGGGAAACCTGCTGAAGGAAACAAAGGGTTAGCACCTGTCTCCTCTGCCCTCAACATATGGACTTTCTGAAGGCTTTGAGAATGTAATATTTTCTAAAAATGATTAAAAACATAAATAAAATTTAAAAAAAAAAATTTTTACTAGAGACTAGACATTGCAAGAATAATTTCCATGTCTCGAGAAGGTAATGTGATGCCACAGGCATATACCGCATTACTTTTTTGTTTTTTTTTGGTTTAATATCTTGTGAATGACACAGTATTTACAGTGTGATATTCCATGTGCTGTTTTTAATGTGAGCTGATGTTTGCTTAGTCATGAGACATTACCACTTTATGCCTTGAGAAATTAACAGCTTACTGTTTTCAGTTTCCTTTTTGTTGTCTCCACCTCGCAAATGATGAGGATTGATTAAACTTTCACAGCTGGCTCTGATTAAGAACCCACCAGATTCTTAATGTGGCTTAGTAAAATTTGCCTCATTTTCGCCTGTGCAGGTCTCGACATTTAGACTCCACCCATATCTGTTTGTGTATATTTCAGCAACAAGCTTTAAAAGAGGGTTTTTAGAGGATTGGGGCAATCGAATAAACTGTTGTTGGCTTGTTTATTTTCCAAGACACACTCACTTGCTCCATCATGTCTGTTTTAGTGTTTTATCACCAGGCTGCCAGCATCATGCCTCTCATTTCCTGCCCCTTCTTTATTACATCTTGCTACATGCTCATGAATTTAAAGGCAATCCTTATTTTTTCTTACAGTCTGATCTTTTTTCACGGAAACCTTTACGTTTGCAGTCTGTGATGGAAAAAGCATTATTAATGAGCTGGCTGTGTCGCCACCTGATGGTTTGCAGATGAAATAGCACTCTGAAAAAGGCAGCAGTTGATTTCTCTTGGCTTGTTTCATTTGTGGAAACTCATCAATGCAAGACTCTACAGCCATTCAAACAAAATATTTCTTAAAAGCTGTCACTGATACCAGAATGCTTTCTTTGACCAATAAGGATGAGTTACGGCTCTGCAGCAGCAATAATCAAAAAGCACATTTTTTCTTTTGCTTTTTTTTGTGAGAATGCATACTGTATTTACATACAAGCCCGTGGAGATTAGAGATCTGTTTAAATAGAAAACATGAGCCAAAGGAGCCCTCATCGCCGCCTGTTAAGTTTGATTAAGAATTAGTGCCGCTTCCCAGAATACCCAGAAGGCTCAGTGCAATTAGACAGATTATAAAAGTGCAATTAAGTTTTTCTGTTATTATACAGTAATGGTAAAGGTGTTTAAAGGTCAGGGTGTCCTCTGGGTGGAAAATTAAATTCTTTATTTTTGTGTTTGTATTTATTTTTATCAGAAATAGGGTACACTTTGTCCATTTAAATCCACCCTTCCTTAAGCAGTTTTTATGCAACTTACATCTAGTCTCTTTTTTTTCCAGGCATTTACAAGAGACACTTTCTTGACACAGATTTTCAGTCATATATTAGTGTTTTTCCTCTTTTTAAAGCATTTGTTAGAATTTGTTTTAAATACGCAACTACAACTAAAAGCCACAGCATGTAAATTTTAGAAATGAAAACTTCTAAGATTAAAGCTGCAGTTTCCCTGAGATGTTTTGTTGTTTCATTTACTTTCAACTGTCAGGAGCAGGCTCCTTTCATGAAGTTGACAGTTTTAATATACATTTCTCTTTGATAGTATTTTGCTTTTTACTTAAAGTTAGTCAGTTTCTCAGATAAACATATAAATAGTATAAACATATAAATAGCCAGAAAATGTAATGATCTCCACTTGACAACTTTATAGTCTATTAATCCTAATTCATGTCCGGAAAACTGAGCTTTACTTTCATTTAATGCGACTCTCTCAACCTCAATATTTTACTCTCAACTATTTTCCCTATTTTTTTTAATGAAACTGGATCATGTCTGGGACTAGTGGAACTTGCATAAAAAGCTTCATTTGTTTACTACTGACTGGACTTGAACATATATGACTGTTTTTCCCCCCGTCTTATATCATTCCACATGTTTTTGTCTGTGAATTTGCTTTGAGATAGTAACTGTAAAGAGTTTGGTAAAACTGTGTACGTTTTTAAGAGAAATCTTGATGTGTTTTCAGTTGATTTCAAACGTTTGAAGAAATATGTAGAATTAAAACGAACAACAAAATAAAAATTAAGTTGGGTCTTTTTTACTTTGTGTGCTATGATTGTTTATGTAAAGCTAACAGGATTGGTCCGACTTACACAAATTATATGGATTTAAAAACAGAGTTCCGTTTTTCAGTCAGAATGTGAAAAGGTTGGATTACCCTTGTCTAGTCCATAATGCGGCTTTATAGGGACAAAAAATGCTATTTTCTGTTTATTTATTATTGCAATTTATCTTTTATCACTGTTATGCAAAAGCAATCAAACTTGGAGACATGGCAGGGCATGGGGCAGCATCATAAAAATCAAACCACAAGATTAGAAGAGAGTACAGATATAAAAGTAACCTTTAAATGAAAGAGACTTTCTCATACTACAGTAGTGAAATGTTTTCTGACCATATCTCTGCATTGCTCTGTAACATTGTTATCCTTTTTCTAACCTCAAGTTTGAATGTATGGTCACAAATTTAGGCTTAAATGTTTTGTACCTAAATCCAACTAACTGTTTACATAAAATACAGGAGAAATAACTCCCTTGTACAGTACTGTTGCAAATTCACCTAAAACCACACCACAGACTAGGTGGCGAATGTATACCAGTGATGCCTGTTGATCCATTACTGCCATCTGGTTGATGTCATTTGTAATTATGCCAAATTTGCATACCTAATATATAAAAGTATTTTTTTTTTTGTTCATGCTATATTTAAATTAACAATCCCTTTATATTTAAAATCTGTCCAAAAACCCACATTTTTATATAGCTAAATAATGTCAAGCAGTACAGGATTAAGGTTAAATGGAAAGAATTGCCATCCAACTTTATTTATAAAGCACTTTAAAAACAGCAAGCACTGGCCAAAGTGCGGAACAAAAAGAATGATTAATATAAATTAACAAAACTTTTGAATTTAAAACAAATTGAATGATTAAAGGTCAGAAACTAGAAATCGGGTCATTGACGCAGGTCAGCCTATACTGATGAGCCATACTCTGGATGACTTCTGGCCACTGCATGTCAGCTGCTGACGGGGTGAGAAACCATGGGGGAATTCCAAGTTGGCACACCATGGTCTGGCAATGATAAAGAATCCGTCAAGAAAATCCTGAATCCAGATGGTCCATTGCATCACCACCAAGATCTAATTATCTGTTCCTTGTCCTAATATGCACCTTGTCTGAAAAGGTTATCCAAATCTACAAACAGACGGACGGGCAGGCAGAAACAAAATCCTTGGTGAAGGTAATTAGATTCAAGCAAAAGTAGCAACAAAAAATTTGCCATATTAACTACTTAATACCAGATCAGCAACCAAAGGGAAGAGGTGGGTCTTAATAAGAGATTAATAAGAATAAGAGATTTAGAAATGGCTAATGATAACGTGCATAAAAACACCATCAAAATACACAATTTAAAAATACACAAACATATAAAGCATCCCATAAAAAAAATGTTAAAAGGCTGCTTCCTAAAAAAAAAAGAAGTGATATCAAGTAAATGATGAGGCTGTCTTTGGCCTTTAAAGGTAAACTGAAGTAAACAGTGATGTTTTCAGCCCTAAATTTAAAGGAGCCCACAGTTTATGCACATCCTGGGTTTTCGGGAAGTTGATGCTTGAGCTGAGGTACATCAGAACTGAATGGTTTCGGTCCTGGGAGTGCGGAGTGAACATGTCTCAGATGACCTGAGGGGTCAACATGGTCATTCCTGGCGAACAACTCCAAGACCATTCAATGCCTTATAGGCCATCACCAGGTTTTTAAAATCTGTCCAAACATGGAGCCGGTGCCGTGATTTGGGGACTGTTGTGGTTTGATCTATTTTCCTGGTTTTCGTCAGGGTTCCTGTGGCAGTTTTGGATGAGCTGCAGTTGCCTGACAGATTTTTAAAGAGACTTTATTGACATCACTGCAATAATCTAACTTACTGAAGATAAAGGCATGCAGCAGTTTTCTGTGTATTAAGAAATTAATAAATATGGTAACATTTTAAAGGTAATAAAAGGCAGAATTAGTAACAAACTTTATATTGTTGTTAAAATTCAGGTCTGAGTCAATAACACCTAGGTTTTTGCTTGCTCTGTGGTCTCTAAGTTCTAACCTAGAATTTTTGGAACCAAAAACAAGGTCTTCTGTCATCTCTATTAAGCTGGAGACAGGGTTGACTCTTCCCCTGATGGATATTTTAAACACAATGACTCAGTGACAGTAGTAAACAGTAGTGAACGGTCAAGTGATGGCACACTCAGAAATAGAAAATTGTCTGTCATCTCCACAGAGATTTTGTGGTACTCCATAATCTGAGCTAGAGGAATTGTGTATATGTTGAATAAAATCGCCTGACTACTAAAAAAAAGAAATGGCTACTGAAGAGGATTTTCTCATATCAAGTGACAAAGCATTCCATAGTTTGGGAGCTGCAACGGCAAAAGTCAGATCTCTCTCCAAGCTTCTGGCGCGTCATTGGCACCTCCAGCATCCGCTGGCCAGCTGATCTGAGTGATCGAGACGGGGAGAGCAGGTGCTCAGAAAGGTAGGGAGGAGCAAGACCATTTAAAGCCTTAAAAACAAGTTTCAAAATGGACAGGCAACAGGTGCAGAGAATATCAAATAGGAGTATATGCTCTCTCCTCTGCTTTCTGTGCAACAGCGTTTTCCAAAAACTGAGCGCATGACAAGGATGATTTACTAACTCCAAGCTACAAAGAGTTACAGTAATCCAGCAGAGTTGTAACAAAGGCATGAATCACTGTTTAAAGGTCATCTTTCCACAAGATATTTTTCATCTTGGCCAGTTTCCTCAGTTAAAAAAGCTGGATTTTAAAAATCAAGGTTTGTGACAATAGGTCACTTTTGAAAACAGAGTAAAAAATATTAGTATAATTTACAAAGTGATGACTTTGAGCTCCTATTGTGTTCACTAATATTAATTGTATTACTACAGGACTTTATGTCAAAGCTTATTGCTTTGAAAATCTCGTTTGATCCAGACCTTCAGTAAAACATTTTGACTAGAAGTCTTTTTTTTATATTCTGATTTATATTCTTCAGATAAATATGAAAATATCAACAGCGATAAACCAAAACAGTTTGCTGGATGGTTTAACTTATTGTGGAATTCATATTTCCAGGGTCCCCTCTTCTGAATGGCCAATTTGTTTAGTCATTGACTAATCGTCTGAAGCATCAAGACTGTGTCAAACTTCGCACTTGTTTCTCAAAATAGGAACCTGCAGAAGGCAGTTAAGTTTTAAATTTATAATTCTCTCCTTTTTATCTGTAACAAAATGGTCACAAACTAGTCAAAACTGAATCACAAATACACATTTTTCTATAGTTGCAAAAACCTTAATTTCTCATGCTCTTTAACTCACAACAGTAGAAAGCTAGATTAGATATAGATGAGGTGAGCTTTACTCCTCAAACAGCAACACTGTTTGGGATTTTGTCTGGAGACATGTTGTGGTACGGCAGCTTCTTTTCCTCGTTCCTCCTTTTGATGAAGCTGCTTATCTCTGCCAGCTGCTTCCTGAACCTCTCCATGGCCACCTTCACTGGCCTCTCTATGAAGTGTTCATCTGGATACATACCCAAATACAGCTGCATAAAGAGAAACACATTTTTAGCCTAGACGCACACAGCAATAAATAAATCTAGAACATGAAATTAAGATTTTAGCGCTCTCATCTATGCTGCTTAAATGACAGCCTGCATGCTCTGCAAACCTCATTCTCCTGGTACTGGCTGAGGGCCCACACGGCCCCCAGGTGCCAGCTGGAGCGTCCACGATCAGGGAGGCTATCAATGATCAATTTTATATCTGCCTGCCCTTTCTCCTTCGGAGGGGGTTTCCGCATGGTAGACGGAGCATTGGGGATCCAGGAGCACCAGTCATACTACACAATGAATACAAAGATCCAGAATATGTATAAGACATACAACACATCCATACAAAAACTACTAGCAGTATTTATCCTGCATGAGTACAACCTTGCAGATACAGACAAAAACTAAACTTTCTTGTCGGTTAGGATCATGACTATTATTTATATTTGCTAATTGCTGGAATAAAAAGAGCATTTGATAATTTTCAACATTTTTTTGTAGTATTTACATTTACTTGTTCACATGGAAAATATTTTTCTAATTTTGTTTTGAAAAGCAGAAATAAATAATTTTTTTGTTTGTTTTTCAATTACCAACCTGTCCGAAGTTTACTGCAGCATGCTGGGCCGAAGCAGTGAATATAACAACAGTCAGGTACTCTATCAGTTCATCACGTGTCTTCAGTAACTTTGGAAACTCTAAGCACAGATTGGAGGCAAACAGAATTGACAAAGCAGTCTTTAAGAAACCACTCTATTATTTTGCAAGCTGTGCTGTGAAAAGATCCTTGCACAAATGTTGATAAACTACCGGATGATGTTACAACACCAAACTCCGGGCAATGTCACCATTAGTCGTCTTTTCTGCACTTTCAAGCTTTGCTAAAATATGTTTGTAGGGTATACGTACCACAGTGATCGAAGTCCTGCATACCAAAGCTGCACACATCTTTGACAAAGGCCTGGATTTCCTCGTCTCCCTGCACTCTCTCGTCACTGGTGTAGTAAATACCCACCACATCAGAGACAAAACTGCCAGGAAGAAAAAAGAGGAAAAATATGTTTTAACTCCTCTGTCTTTAATACTCTTTCACACAATACAACTTAATAAACTTATAAGTGATTTTTTTTTCCTTCTCGTTTCCTCAGAAGCACTTACTATTCATCAGTGCTAAAAACTAGAAAGAAAACTTGTTCTCACCTTTTGGTGGCTTCCCACACCTTTAAGCCGTCATCCCTGTAGAAATAGGTGGGCAGATCCTCCGTGCTGTCCATGCCGTGGCTCTTGATCATGTCGGGGAAGCAGAAAGACCTGTAGGTAAGAGTCTTCATGGACTTCTGGATGAGCTGGACGTGGCCACCTCCACCTGTTGCATTTGCCTTGATAAAGTGCATAAAAAGCATCTTATCCTTCAGCAGAAAATGATCAATGATTCTTGATTCCTATATTTGCATTTGTTTCATGTATGCTTCATTTTAGCTTTAAACCAAAACACTTAGCTGAACAGCCTTATCTGATTTGAAACATGTTTTTTTTAAAGATTCAGTGTGTTTTTCTGCAACTATATCCAGGTGACATTCTTGATAGAGAAAATTTTCTAAAAAATGTGTAAAAAAACAAAAAGATATAATATATTTGTCTATACATGAAATCTCAAACAAAACCACCTGTCACAACAAGCAAGTATTTGGATTGGCCAATGTGTTTTCCTGAAGACTTGAGGTGTTGTGAAAAATCTGTAGCAATAGGTTCATTTAAGGTAATTTCACCAAAAAAGAAGAAGGAAAAGAAAGAATGAAATCCCTGCAACTAAATTTGTAAGACTGAAATATAGCTGCAGTTACTGATGCACAATAGGTCTCATAAGCCTCTCAGAGATTTCTAATTTTTAATAACTGAGTTTAATAACAAAATAAAGCACAATAAATGTGCCTCACTTGGCTATTTAGGTTGTCTTTTAGAAACTGTTAATCTGCAGTAGCCTCTATGTTTAACTGTATATACTTCTACTTTTGTCCTTCGCGTTCTACTTTCCTCATGTGTTAAAGCTCATAATTGTAAAATATTCTGTCAATCTCTCTTCTCTTGCTCCCAGACAGATTTTGTGCTTATTCCACATTATTTTAATCTCCAAAAACCAACCTTGTCAAATATCCCGCTCTCACAGATGAGCTGTTCTCTGGCCTTGGTATTGATTGCGATAGTAAAACGAATGTGTGGGATGAGCAGCTGTGAAAAGACAGAAAAGCAATTAACCAACCAACCAGCTGATCCATCAATCAACAAATGAACCTGTGAGTTTTACCTTAAATGCTGGGTGAACAGCCGGAAGCTGTCTGTACATGGCAATACCAAAAACCTCTGTCATCAGATGTGTCCTGAGCAGGTGTGAGATGGTCTGGTGGTGTTGGAAGTCAGCTGATCGTACCCAGATCTTAGCCAGCATCCAGTCATACTGACTGTCAGTGGGAAGGAAGATTGGATTTTCATCTGGATTCTGGCCCAGCTGCAAAAGAAACAGCCAGTGTTCAGTTACAGTCAGACATAACCTAAAAAAGTCCCTCCTGCTGTGGCCCAGCTTCACTGTACCTGAATGGCTATAGGCAGGATCTTGTTCCGTACGTTCTTGTATAGGAGACAGATTGGAGCAGCCAGGTACTGCTGCGTGTTTGGGTCTGTTGTGTTTGCATTAATGCCCTCTAAAATTTCGAAGTCAACAATGTATATGTTGCCTGCCTGAAACCAGAACACTGCTTTAAAGTGCATATCAGATAAGATGATCAAAGAGAGTCACAATTGCTCTCCTTGTCAAAAGAAAACCAACCATGACTTTCATCTTTGAAATGGAAAGGCATGTTAAAAAGATTCACAAAAACAGACAAACATCAACCTTAATTTCCTGAATACACTTTAGACACTTTGGGGTTGGGGTGGGGGAGACTCTGCTGTTAGCAAGCAGTGGGATCTCACATACCCCAGCCACAACCTAATTTTAATGCACATTAGGCATACACATCTGCATCCATCAAAACGCACACATTTTCACATTATCACAAACACACCCACGCACCAACACATAGATAATCCAAATGGTTGAAGGTCATTCAGACACAGGTTACTATTACATCAATGCGGCCTGCCTGTTCTGATGTTGGATCCACACTGGATTGAATAAAGTAAATCATGCAATTAGGATTTCATCTTGAGATATCCTTTTTGTAGAGAAAATCCGCCCTGGGACATGTAGCCAACCAGCTTCTCTATATGACATGCATGAATGTCAAGACAGGACACACACACACAAAACAAACAAATGAATAAAAACCTTAATTTCCTGCTCCAGGGTCAGGTCTCTTTCCAGGCTGACAGAAATCATTTCATCAGTAACAGGGAACTTGTCAGGAAGTTTGGTGCATTTGGAAATCAACACTGGGTTACAACCATTCAGAAACTGGTATCCAAACATGAAATCTTCTTTCCAGTGTTGCATCACATACTCTGAAAAACAAACAAAACAAACATATATTTATACACTATATTGCCAAAAGTATTTGTCTGTCTACTTCAACATAAATTTTGATGATATCCTCTATAAGGTCCAATTTGTTGATTGAGCCACCATTGCCAGCAATAACATCTTTAACTATTCTGTCAACATCTTCGACAAGGTTTAAGAGTATGTTCATAGTTAGATGAGAAAACCAGAAATGCAGCCTCTGCTTTAACTCAACCCAAAGGTGTTCAAGAACTTACAATTACATAGCCAAGCATATGTTAGCATAGCATAGCTTGTCATAGCATAGTTTAGTGTATTGTAATGTTACACAGTCTAAAAAAAAGCAAAACGAAAAACATACCATAGCATAACAAACAACAGCATATAGCACAAGATTAGACATGGTACAACACAACAACACAACACAGCATAGCATAACGTCACCAGTGTTGCCAGATTAGCTGTTTTTCCAACTAATTGGGCTTTATTTGAACATGTTGGGCTGAAAAAAATTGCTTGTTAGGTTGCTAAAATTTCATCTGCTTTTCACAACATTTGATGGGTTTTTAGAAAGTATTCATGGGAAACATATATCAAAATTGTTGTCATTGTGTGAAAGAAAAGGTACACATTTCAATAAAATGTTGTCCTTGTACTCATATTATTTGTTGTTTTTTTATGTAGAGAATCTGTGGAACTTGACATATTCAATCAGTGATAGTCATTGGTTAATCAAGTGTCACTGTGAAATAATATTGGTCAATGTCAATAGTCGGCCTAAATGGGGTTAAGAGGTTAAGTAAGCTTCATTGAGGTGTTTTGGCCGGAAGCCCTTTACTATTATGCTTTGAGCTGACATTGAGATACAGTATAGGAATAGGAGGCTGATCCAGAGCTAAAATCGTGGATTGCCCCTGTCCTATAGGAAGATCCAAAGATTGCTGTAAGTACTGTCATACAGAAATCCGAGCACAACTTTACGTTTTAAACAAACATGGCACTACGTTCTTTATTTTGCATGTCATAGTTTCTTGTTTTTAACATAAGGTTGAAGAGAGGTTGAGATTTGCACTGTATTTTATTGAAGTGGGTGGGTTTTGCGTTGTGTTTGGGCTGGAAACAGTCAGGCAGATCTGGCAACCCTAAGCAAACATAGTTTGGCATAGCACACTAATGTGATGTAGTGTAGCACTGCACAACATTATGTTACATAAACCGAGCTTAGCATAACATACCCTAACTTAGCAGAGCGTAATGTATTATAGTATAACATAACATTAAATAACAGCATAATGTAGCCAAGTATGGCATAACATGACGTAAAGTAATATAGCATTTTATAGCATAGTTTAGCTTAACCTAGCTTATCAAAATTATTGTAGGGTTACGATATGCAATATAAAATGTATCATACAACGTAGTATAGCATATGTTGTATAGTATAGCTTAGCATAATTTACATAGTGCAGATTAGCATTTTTTAGCTTAGTTTAACATAATTCATCATAGCATAGTATACTGTGACGCAATGTAACATAGGTTTGAGTGGTCTATTGTAAAAAATAACATAACATTACATAAAATATTGAGTAGCATAATATAATATAACTTCACAGAAAACATAGCATAAGATAAGATATAAATAGACATAGATGTAAATTAGCAAACCTTTGCATAATATATCAGGTTAGCAGAACATAACATTACATTACATAATATTAGTGTAGCACGCTTAGCCTACCATTGCATAACATAACTTAAATAAACATAGCCTAGCATAAGTACAGCTTTGCAAAGCATAATCTAACATAACATAGCCTAGTGTAGTGTAGTTTGGAGTAGTGTTACACAACATAAAACTTAGCATAAAAACATGGAGCACAGCATAACACAATATAGCAAAGCATAGATAAGCATAGCATAGCAAAGAACAGCTTATCATAGTTTAGCATAGCAAAGCATAGCTTAACATGATATAACATTAAAAAAGTAGCGTAGCATACCATTATTTTATTTATTGTAGCATGGCCTAATCTAGTATAATGGAATGTAACATAAATTAACATAGCCTAACATAAACTAGCGTAGCGTAGCATAACATAATATGCTATCAATCATCACTCAAAATTTATTTATACAGCACTTTCAACAGTCCAGACAGTGCTCAAAGTGCTTTACACGTCAATATAAAAGATATCAAGACAAAAAGCGGTAAAATTCAAAAATAAGAAAAATAGATAATTAAAAATGCATTGTAGCACAATTAAAAGATGAAATGTGAAAAGATATACAAGGATTTTAGAAAATATTTATATTAAAAAAATGTGGCCTGCCTATTATAATATTCTATGTTGCGCAGAACAATATACAGCTTAACATAGCATAACATAACATCACCTAACATACTACAAGGCAGGGGTTCCCAAACATTTCAGCCTGTAACCAAAATAGCAGTACCAGAGACTGGCGACCCTCTACTGGTGACCTAGCGACCCCTGAAGATCAAATAATTAATTCACTCTATATTTATTTATTTATTTAATATAGTATTTAATAATTTAATGGTGTATTTAATTATTTAATAATGTATTAAATAAATAAATGATGCAATTAAATTATTCTATAGGGCATTTAATGACACATTTATTTATTTCATGGTACATACATTTTTTTATAAAATATTAATAATTCAGTTTTGTCCCTTTTGGCCCTCCATACCCCTCAGGGGTAAAAATCATCTTATGATCCCTGCTTTGGAAACCCTTGATATGATGTAGCACGGCAGAGTAAAATAAAATAAAAGAACAAAACATTATGGCTGACCTGAGATTGTGTTTTTGATTCTCACAAAGATTTTCTCAAAATCTGCAAGGTCACTCCACGAAGATTGAAACATGTTCATGAAGGTGTTCACACACAGGTTCTCTATTCTGAAAAGACATCAACATGATCCTTAATTTATTCATATTTCCAGACCATTAAAATTAGTTTTACTTATTACTAATACTAATAAATTTGACACCTCAATCAGATTTTAGATATTTTGTTGATTACATGCTGTGAGTAAAATGGGTAAATGCGTGATCTTTTAAAAATATGCACCTTTTCTGTTCAAGTTCTGATTTTCATTTCACAGGTGATTACATATTTTACACGATACAACATTTTTAAAAATCAATCATTTGTTATTGTGCCTTTGAGCAAGTTCAAACATCTGCCTGAAAGCACAATGCAAATATCTCTAGTGATAAACATACAATAATGCTAATGCTGAGGTTATTAAATAGAAGCATGCTCTGAGGCATCACTTCTGCATCTGATATGGGTTTCATGAATGCCTAGCATTGTAAAAGCAACCACAGGGCAAATTTAGGTTCCACAGACATCCTCTTTATCATACTGACACACCATCTGATATCAAATTTACTGAACCCTGTTCCTTTATTTAGGGCAGATGGCTGTACGTACGCCTTACTGTAGTTTAGTATGAAGTCCACTCCCTTTTCACTGTCAAACTGGATGTCTCTGGGCAGGTCCCTGTGTCTGTTTGCATCTATGCTCATAGGGAACCCTGGCTGCCACTCCTTCCATCTACAAAAAGAATAACGTTATTTTTGTAGATTATGATGTCATTATAATAACTCAGCATCCTACAATTTATGAGTAAATGGAACTTGCCTGTAGGTTTTTCTTCTCTGATCCAGCTCTTTTTGTCTGTGCTGCTTTACTAGGCTGGTTTTATCATCCTGAGGCAGAAATGCTAGAACAGACACAGACAAAGTGAGAGATACAGCAGACTAATGAAGCAAACAGATTTTTTTTAGACAGATGGATCGGTCAATACCTCGTCCATCCCGCAGGATCACTTCTTTGTCATCCACCAGCCAGCGAAAGCAGGGAAATTCCACATAATCTCCCCATGGGGTCTTGACAGTGACATACCTGCAGTACCAGTCATCCAGCATCCAATATTTCTTCTTTTCAATCTTAACCAGCATGATATCACCCAGGTTCTCACCAACTTTCACATCATATGAGTCTATCTGCAGTTTAAATAGAGGCTTCTGTCAAAAGGGGGCTGTGTAAATAAGCTCAGTCTTACATTGTAGAGTCTTAAAATGGCAAAATAATGTTAGTAATACTGTCAGACTTGCTTTGAAAGCATTATGAATCTACCAACATGTTCAATGAAACCTTGCATAAATCTTTTCTAGCCAGGCCTGCCAACAGGTGGGGGTTTGGGGAGCTTGGGGTGGTGGCAGGTCTCCACCTGTAGTCTGAAAGTCAGAGCAGAGCAGACAAAAGCGATGCAGGAGGGGCGGCCACGGAGAGACAGACTGTGAGAAGGCAGAGGCGGAAGAGCTCGCCCTAGATATCACTGAAAGTGTCATAGAAGGGGCTGTCGCTCCTGAAAAACTCTGGTCTGCTCTCCGGCCCTGGCAAAGCTGTCAGTGGGCATGAGTACATTCATAAATGAAATTATTTCTACAAATGTTTTGGCTTCGTTGCCTTATACTGAAATTAAAAAGCATGCAGGACCCTATTTTTTTAAGTTAACTATCCTACTTCTACCTCAATGCACCATCACTGCACCTGAAGCAATGCAGAGAAAACATGACTGTTACGTTGTCCATACTCAGTCAAATTGTTTCATTGAATTCAACTTTTTTATAGTTCCTATTTTGTTCTCATGCAATTTGTCCCCTCTTTGTGATAGCTTATCTGGAAAGACCTGCAAATATAAGTTGTATCAAATACAGTTAGTGTTTAAAACTAAAGTTACCATTACTTAATACATAACATGGTCCTTTGTTTTTAATTGTAAACGGGTACTATATAAGTAAGCAGAAGAGGGCTGTTACAGAAGTTCACGTGTTTCCTCAAATATTGAGTTTGCTTTATTAGATAATCAATATTACAGCTTCTGTCTTTTTCAACCAACTGTCTGTTCAAATTTACAATGCGTTTTTGCGCAGATTATCCAAAAATCTAAAAGAGATTTGTCACACAGCGATCCCCACTACCCAGTAGAAGCACTTACCGCCCCCCTCTCGAAGTCGTTATAGAGGGGTTTGTCCAGCAGTGTCCTCTCGCTGCATCCCTCCGTGCCCACCAGCGTGATGTAGACATAATCATCTGTCCCTGCAAACCACTGGTTCCCTGTGGCTATAGTTACTGTGTAAGATGGCATGGCAGTTCACAAAATAAGAGAAGGACCAAAAATATCCAAATGTGCCCTCTGAAGATGAAGAAACCAGTTGGAAAACCCCCCACAATTCTGCTGCTCTTGAAAGGTGTTGACTCAGAATGCAGCCCTGTCTTTCACTGAGGTAAACTTATCACTTCAACTTTTGCGAAAACTCTAAAGCAGTGTGTAATCAGCCCAAAGAGGAAGGTGCATTAGGATAGCAACCTAGTTATGAGTGTCTCCTCCCATAAACTAAAAAAAACCTCTCTGAATTCTTATACATATTCATATAAATATGATGTCACCAGCTTGGAATAGCGTAGTAACAAAAAAGAGGGTCTGCACACCTTCAGAGGGAAATTTTGCTATTTAGAATAATGAACCATGCGGAGGTGAGGAAGTTTAGGGTGTCAAAAGTACAAACGTAGTACTGTCAATTTGTTTGAGAGGGAAAAAATACACAAACACACAGGCTCTTTGGAGATCATAAGGAAGTAGTGAGACAGAAAGCAAAGAAAAAAGGTGGACTCTATGATATACAAAACTATCCCACCTGAGTCACTAGATGGTGAGAGATGCCAAAAACAACAAATAAAGATAACTATATATTTTTATCTGGATTTTCCTCAAAATAAGGAAATTAAGATCTTGCGTACACACTAATTCATTTACCAGTCAAATTAGTGCATGGTGCTGAACAACAAACAGGCAGTGTATTCCAGTTCCAGTAAAATAAATGCAAATGTGTCAGACAGCCACTCCGTGGTTTTACTCATAAAACCATAACATAAAAAGTAACAGGAGTCCACTGTGAGTCAGAAACCCGGTAAAATGGAAAAAAAGAGCAGGTGGGACGAGTGACAGAAAGGAATTAAGGTTTCCCACCAGTCAGCAATAAAAATAAAAAAAAAACAACAAATGAAGAAAAGCCAGCTTTGTTCACATAATGTTATTCATACACACCTGACACACCTGATAAACAGCACATTCCCAATATCACAATGTTTTATCTTGTTTAAGTGACATTAAACAGATGAAACAGTAATGCTTAAAGTAACAGTAAAGTAATTGAGTAACTTACCAAACTGAATTAGGTTTGAGACTTCGGTCTCACCAAGTCAGTGACCCAGAGTGTCACACAAGTTCCACCCAATGCTTGTCCCCACTAATTCATACTGCTAAAACCTTTGATTTAAGACAGGAATGACACAAAAGATAAAGTATGTCAAAACAAACATTAGAGCATATCTCTAGTGATAATGGTAACAAAATAAATAATGTCAATTAAAAAGACGATCAAAAGGCAGAACCCAGATGCGATTTGTGCAGGAGCAGCAGTGAGAAATCATGGCAGGTATTTTTCCTTGAAACAGCTGAGAGAAGCTGACATCCCATCCACATGAAGAATTCAGGCAAATAGGCTGAGCAGTTAGCGCTTCGTTTGTACTGTTTTGTGCAGTTAAAGTTTGCATTGCTATGGTTTCTGAGATATTAAAGATTATTTTTTAGGTCATTCAGAGGTCACATCCCAGTTTGCTCCAAAATGAACCAGAATGGTCTACTTTCTTAGCACTTCACTTGTTGCTGGTTTGTGCCATTAAAATTTTTGTTTGTGCTGCTATAGTTTCTGAGATATTATTAGTTTGAATTTCGGTTGATGACATTAGTTATTACAAAAGATCTGAGCATTAAGTTGCAGACCATAGACATCATCAGATCCGGTCAAGGCATGTGCAGGCAGCAGTGAGTGTTGCCAGATTGGGCAGAAATCTGGCATTTGCCATTTATTCATATCAGCCAAGTGAAGTTTTGGGGAAGTTGTGTAGAAAACTGCACTACACCTTCAGTCCAGCAGAGGGCATTACTCCTTTGCTCCCTTTAAAAGACTCTTAGCTAAAACTGTTTTGTTTAAACTGATAAATAATTGTAGAATATGAGCAGCTTTAGAGTTTTACAGTTGATTAATTCCTTCCATTATTCCTTAAGTTGCACTGCGTCCATAGGCAGGAAAAGTTTAAATGATTAATTTATATTAAATTTTTTTAACAACCTGCATTTGAGTTCTTGGTTTACAGTAGCATGATTCATTTACAAGAACTCCTAAACACTGATTAACACACTTATTTTTCTTTTATTATCATCAGGCAAACTCTTGTCAGAGATTTGCAGCACCAACAGAAACGTGTTTTAGTAAGAATTTTATTTATTAGAAAAAAAAAACTCAGATAATCCGTCCAGAAGTACAAGGAATTCATACCTTGACTGTCTAATCATAAACAAATATTTATATAAAGTAGAAGATCTGTAGACAGTGGAGTAGATGATGGCAAGACATGAGGGTGAAGAGGATCAATGGAAGCTTTTGGTTGTCTGCATACAAACCTGGAACTGTGGTCTCTCCTCCTGCAGAGCTGTCTGCATAAAACTATGAAAATTAAAAATATTAAAGAGTTCACACTCCACTAAGTTAGGTTTACATGAAAAGTCAGTCTTAGGGAAATGTGTAGTTTTTTATGTACAAGGAAATTTTTAAATGCTCTGTTTGTCAGTCAGTCAGTCATTTTCTACCGCCTGTTCCATAGTGGGTCGTGGGGCTCCCGCGACCCCCCCGCGATGCTCTGATTGATCATATTCAAAATAGTAATAATAATTTTATATACTGTATAATAACTTTTAGCGCAACAAACAGATAACAGGTGGCGGGAAATCCCAGAGTGCCTGGCTGAGTTAAGGCTGGGGATTCCCACTGCAACTGCCCAGATAGTTAAGCTTAGCAGCCAGACAAGCCTGTAACTGGACCTCTGCTCCGAAAACTTTGAAAGAACATTTAAAAATAGGCTCATTGTTGATGAACTGACTGCACCAATGAAATTTTGAGGTCTACTTTCTAAAAAACATCTTAAAGGTGCTTCTTCTGACAAATCAATGATATAAAAACGATAAATTTGTATTTCCATTTCTACGGATATTTGCAGTATGCTTCAGGTTATTGTCCTGCTGGAAGGTGAACCTCCGTCCGAGAGTCAAATCACAGGCAGACTGACATAGGTTTTGCCCAAGAATATCCCTGTATTAAGCACCATCCATTTGTCCCTTGATTTGGATCAGTTTCCCTGTTCCTGCTTCTAAAAAACATCCCCACAGCATGACGATACTTTGTAGAATTACCTTTTCCTGCTCAGTCAGACTGGAAGAGCAACCTCTGTGAACAATACATGTCAGGTCCTGTGCCAATTTCTAATTGAAGTCAAAGGTTCAGTCAAAGCTGGACATTTGATTAGGCCATTTTAACACAATATTGCTTTGATCTAAATCATTCCTCTTTTTTTACAGTCACTAGTCTACCTGAATGTGAACAGTCATCCCAGTTTTTTTTACAGCCTAAAAAGGTTTTCTTTCAGAATTGGCTAGTATTTACCTTCAACCATCTTCTCATCTACTCAGCTTTCCCATCCCAGCTAAAGAAAAGCATTCACACAGCATGATGTTGCAAACACCATTTCTTACAGTGGGGATGGTGTGCTCAGGGCAATTACATTAGCCATGTAGGCCAAAACCTATCTGACCTGAACACCTTTTTGCACATGTTTGCTATGCCCACTACATTGCTTGTAGCAAACTCTGAAACGGTCTTCTTATTGGCTTTTTTCAGCAATGGCTTTCTCCTTGCCACTCTACTACAAATGCCCTATATGTTGAGCACATAACTAATAATATTCCTGTCAACAGATTCTCCCATCTAAGCTGTGGATCTCTGCAGCTCCTCCAGGTTTTTTCTGGGGCTCCTAGGTGCTACTCTAATTAATGCTTTCCTTTCCTTTCCTTTCTTCACTGGATTTCACTTAGAGGCATCAGAGTGAGTATCAGGCTGATTACATATGCATGCTGCACTTTTCATGTTTTTATTTTAAAACCATGTTATTATTTGCCAAGTACTTCAAAATTATGCACTACTTTGTGGTGGTGTATGACAAACTCCTGATAAAATACATAAAGGTTTGTGGTTAGTGTGGTGACAATAAGTGGGAAAAATAATGGTGTATAAATACTTTTCCAAGGCACTGTAGTTCACCATTTATTGACAGTTTCAGACATAATTAAAGATTACATTTTAGGTTGAAGACGGTCTTTTACAACTCAGAAGATGTTACTATATGGACATGTTTTATAATGTTGGAACTGTTTTATCAAATAGCTTTTACTTGATAGAAAACCGACAAAATACCTAAAGTTTGCAGAAAAGGTTTCGTTTTTTCTTTCAATAAAGCCCACACGGTGCTGCCTAAAATTATTCAAAGATGAAACCTAAACGAAAACAGGAAATGATCACTGTTAAGAGACACCAACTCCTAGATATGATCTCCTTTGCTGTTCATCTGAATGTGGATCAACCAGCAGTCAAATCTTTTTCTTTGAGGAGAGAAGTACATATTACAAATTAATGGCTAGTAAAAAAAAGGCTCTCATAACAAACTCAGTTGACTTTGAAATCCGAGATTAAATTTATTCAACAAAGGTCAGTGCATATAGCCAGGAAACAGCAGTAATAAGCACTATAGTATAATACGTTTTTTTTTTGTTGTGTCAGATCAGGCTCAATCAGGTATGCAATGGAGAAGAGATGTATGAGGTTTGTTGTGCACTGGTCTGGATAACCATTAACATTGTGTATCAATACTGCCACCCAGTGGCAACATGTTACTAAAGCAATCAATAAAAAGCTTCAGTGCAATTTAAACCCGAGTTTCCTCTAAAAAACATGTCAAACTAACAAGTAATGTGTCGAAATATTTAATTAATTTATATTTACATTAAATGCATGTTAAACAACATAAAAATATGTTATGCAGAAATTGAACACTGAATCAAACCGTTCCATTTACAACCTGGAAATAAAATGGAAGGCCGTTTTGAGATATCATGTGGCTGGCGGACACACACACACACACCATTTACACTGATTTGCACTGAGAAAGCAAAAAATCTTTTTTCCAAAAGTGCTGCATTGCAAAATTAACACACTAAGACACACTAAGCCTTGCATGCACAAAGAAATATTAAATGTCACCATTTAGCAACATGTTACACCAAGTCAAAGTTCAAAGAACAAAAGCACATTGTTGATTCAGTAGTGTAAAAAAATCCTTTTTTGATTATTTTATTCTTAAAATGAAGTGAAATTATGAGAAATGATCAAAATATGATGGCTAAACATTCTACGGCTGCTTTGGTGCTGCTAGCATAATTGATCATGAAATCCTAAGAATCTTCTAAACCAAAAATGTCTTCAGTGATGATGCAGATGAGAGGGAATGAGAGTCATTTGTTCAACACCTTTTTTCTTCATTAAATGACTCCTTGGGTTTCTTTAGGGAACTCAAGGAGTTTAAGATGTATGGAGTGATTCCCTGATGGAAAGGTTACTCCATCAGGGAAACATGGAGGTTGATCAGATCATTCAGGCTCAGGAGGAGAGTAGTTCAGATTAGTTCAGATGGAGGACCTGCTTCATGAACTCATAGGTGGTGAAGGCCATGGCCTGTGAGGGCACACAGCGGATGTAGTTAAGAGAAAGGCCTCTGTATAGTCCTCTCTTGATCCCGTATTTCTCATACACGTACTTCAGAGTCTTGATCGGTGATCTGTACACATGCAAGACAAAGAATTCTGTTATTTACTTGTTTCTTAATAAGATTCAAAGAATGTAAAATAATAATAAAAAAACCTTAAGCAAAGCTAATTCTTGTTTGCTTTGAGAGCAATTATTTTATGTACTCAGTAGATAATTTGGAGTCCTTGAAACATATTTGAAGAATTAAATGAAATCTGTTCACACTAATGAAACTTCACCCAACTGATGAAAAACAATTATTTTCCAAATTATGTGGATGTGAAATTAGGCGAAAATATCAAGGAAAAGCAGCTAAAATGCATAACAAGAAGCATAAACTTTTTCAGGGATGAGCGGCATGTTGCTGAAGCTGCTGAAGTGCAAGTTAAGAATGGGCTTTTAAGCCTGCTTTGTAAATGTAAAAAGATCTCAAACCTTTAGATACAGCGCCTTGCAGAATTATTCACACACCTTGTACTTTTTCACATTCTGTTACAACCAAAAATCTTAATGAACTTTAAGCGATGGACCAACACGAAGTAGGACTGCAAGATACTGGGAAAATGTGCCTCATGTGATAATCTTGCTGGATGCCAGATAGCTATATATGACTTGAGATAAAGAGCCAAACAAATAATTAAACAATTTCAGCTTTGGGTTCATAGCAAACATACACCCCCAGATAATGAGTCATTTATCCAGCTGCTTGGAAAAACAATCATAAATTCTATCTCAACATCAGGTTTTATTTAAAAAGTTGCTGTTGGCTGACTTCTGCTGTTATGTCATTGAAACTACAACTTGACCACCTTACAACCACTTTACACTCGAAACCTTTTTGTGGTACTTTTAACGACAGGTGTCACCAAATAATGTGTACAGTGATATTGCTGCAGTTACAGCTGCAAGTCTTTTTGGGGTGTGCCTCTACCAGCGTTGCTAATCTAAGTTAAGGGATGTTGTTCTGCTGGAAGGTGAACTTCTGCCCCAGTCTCGTGTCTTTTGCAGGATCCAACAGGTTTTCGTCTACAACCCCAAATTAAATGACGTTGGGACGTTGTGTAGAAATTAAATAAAAACAGAAAACAATGATTTGCAAATCCTGTTGAACCTATACAGGTACTAGACTGGCCTGCCTGCCTGCAGTCCAGACCTGTCTACTACTGAAAATGTGTGGCGCATTATGAAATGCAAAATACAATAACGGAGACCCAGGACTGTTGAGCAACTGAAGTTGTACATCAAGCGAAAATGGGAAAGAACTCCACCTGCAAAGCTTCAACAATCATTGTCCTCAGTTCCCAAATGCTTATTGAGCGTTGTTGGAAGGAAATTGCGATGTAACACAACGGTAGACATGACCCTGTTCCTTTTTTGGAACATGTTGCAAGCAACAAATTCAAAATCTCCCATCATTGTTTTCTGTTTTTATTTACATTTTAAACAACCTCCCAACTTCATTGAAATTGTGGTTGTAGGATTGCCCTGTGTTTATCTCTCTGTGCCTGCTGAAGAGAACCATTTCAGTCTGGCTTCCGTTCAGGTCACAGCACAGAAACTGCTCTCCTCAAAGTCGCCAATGATCTTCTCCTTTCCTCAGATTCTGATTATCTCAGCATTAACCTCCTCTTAGACCTCACCGCTGCCTTCGACACCATTAATCTTAATATCTTAACATCATTCTTCTCTCCCGCCTAGAATGCTCCCTCAACATCACTGGTACCGTCCTCTCCTGGCCACAGTCATATCTCACAAACAGGCAACAATATATCAGCATCAATAACTGCACCTCCTCCACTCCTCCTCTATCACAAGGCGTCCCCCAGGGTTCGGTGCTTGGCCCCCTATTCCATCATCCGCAGTCATGGTCTTCACTTTCACTGCTATGCTGATGATGTCCAACTTTACAACTCCATCAAATCCATCACAACTGGAACTTACTCCACCCTGACCAGCTGCCTCACTGGGATAAAATCATGGATGGACTCAAACTTCCTCAAACTCAACTGTGACAAGTCAGACATCATCGGTCCCAAATCCCTCACCAAAACCACCAACAAGTTCAGTCTCACCATTGACAACACCACTTTGTCTCCTTCCACTCACATGCGAAACCTTTGAGTCATCTTCGACAGCAACCTCTCATTTGAACACCACGTCAACCACATCACAAGAACTGCCTTTTTTCATCTAAAAAATATTGCTCGTCTCCGCCCATCACTACCCTTCTGTTGAAATTCTCATCCATGCCTTCATTACCTCCAGACTTATGGTTCATCATCCAAAGTCCTCAATAAACTCCAGCACATACAAAACTCTTCTGTTTGCTTGCTCACCCACACCCACTCCCATGAACACATCACTCCAGTTCTTCAGGAGCCCCATGGATCCCTGTCCTCCAGCGCATTCATTTCAAAGTCCTCCTTCTCACCAACAAAGCCCTCCATAACCGAGTCCCATGCTACCTCACCAACCTGCTCCACTGTCACACTCCTTCCCGCAGCCTCCGCTCCTCTGATGCCAACTTCTGGTCTCCACCACTCAGAACGAAGCGCCGGACCTGGGGGGACAAAGACCTTCTCCACAGCTGCTCCCACCCTCTGGAACTCTCTCCCCAAACACATCCGTGACTGTACAGATCTATCCACATTCAAATCAAATCTCAAAACTCACCTTTTCAGAACAGTTTTAATGTATGATTCATGGCCTGTTTTATGTTTTTTTTTAATGCCTAGCGCTATGTATTTATTGTGTTTTATTCTTCCTTCATTTGTATGATGTACTTAACTGCTCTTTTAGTAATTTTACTTGATATTTGTAAAGTGTCTTTGAGTTTTTAGAAAAGCGTTATACAAATAAAATGTATTATTATTATTATAATATTATATAATAATATATAAATAATATTTATGGCTTTCTTTTAATGATAGCCATCTTCCTCACACACGCTTTCATTAATGTCAGACTTGTGCATGACTAATGGTTGTCCTTCCCACAGATTATCTCAAACGAGCTGTGGATGTCTACAACTCCTTCAGAGTTACATTGGGCCTATTGACTGCTTCTGTGATTAATGTGATAATTTTTTTCTGATCTCTCCATTTAGGTCAAGGGGCATGTATTGGCAGGTCTCCTATTGTGCTATTTTGGATGATCGATTAAATAGAGCTCCGTGAGCTGTTCAAAGTTTGGAATATTGTTTAATACCCAAACCCTGCTTGAATCATGTCCTAAATGTTTTCCTTGTTTAAAGTTATTTTTAGGCTTTAGTGGCCTTTATTTTTTTTGACAGTAGGTTGACAGGAAATGGTGTAGAACGAGTGGGGTACGGGAGCGCAGAAAGCTTTAAAGGGCCGGGATTTGATCCCGCATCAGCCTGCGTCGAGGACTGAGGCCTCTGTACATGGGTCGCGCGCTTAACCCCCTACGCCACCAGCGCCGCGTCCCTTCTCTGAGCGGTCTGCTGTCTTGCTTGGTCTTTGTGAGTACTTCTTAAGGCAGGTGGTTATACTGGATTTTAGTTAGGGGTATAATGAGAAAAGGATTTAAATACAAAAGGAAAAATACTTTTCAGAGTAGTTTTGAAAAAAGTTGCTAAAGACAATGTGTGTGTCCGCTGATTAAAACCCCAATGACATACATTGAAGCATGAAAATATGTGAAAAAAAGGGGTGTGAATACCTTTCCAATGCAGTGTAAATATTCTTTAATTTGAAGAATTAAGTAAACAAATTTTGCTTAAAGAAAATCGTAAATGTGGAATGCCCCAGACACATGAACAATTATGATATCATCTCCCCTTAAAAAACAAACCATGACCAGTGGGAACAGCACTGATACTCACCCACATTTATCTGAGTCCGGAAGCACAGTCCCCAACTGCATCCTTCTCCTTGCCACATCCAAGGGGTAGCTAGTAAGTAAAGTCCCAATACAGCACAGAAACCATAAATTATCAAGCAGAATTTATATAAAAAAAAAAAAAAAACTCTGACTCCCTCAGGAGCTCAAAAAAATAGGTCTGTGATGACAGTACTTACGAGACAGTCTGAGCAAAGGCTCCTGCAATCCCTCCACACAGCAGGTTGACGTGGGTTTTCAGAATGCGCACATCCGGGTTGTCTGACGAGGGGCGTCCCAGCTGCTCCGGGAAATGCTTTAAGCCGAGACTCTTAAGGGTGCCGAAGGTGAAGAAGGAGAGACCTGGGAGGATGCAGATAGAAATAATAGGCTAAACTTGTGACGGAGGACACTATGCACAATGTTTGTAAGTAACTTTGAATAACAACATAAATGCACCAAAAGTCACCTGCATAAGGCGCCATTCCGATAAGAGTTGGAGTCAGGCCCCTGTAAAACCCAAATGCGCCCTCCTTTGGAAAAGGGTTAACAGGTAAAAACAGATTCGGCAAAAACTTTACATTTTATTTAACATTTTCGTTTAGGTTCATAAAATTCACCAATAGCAAATCACCTTCCGATAAATGGAGCGGAAAACATCAACAATTCCAGAGTATCGATGATCTCCCTTCACCTGGAAGGCCAGCCGGGCTCGGACCACGTCCAGAGGGTAGGTGCATATCACCGCAGTCATGCCTAAAAATGCACAAAGGAATATCACGAAAGTCCTCTGTTATTGACTTTCCAAATCTATGGCAATAAAGACAGCAATACAATTGCAATATCGGTGGCAGTTAAGCATGGGACACCCAGATAAGAAGGCAGGTCTTATCAATACCTGCCATAGATCCTGCCATGAGGCGATGGATGTGTCCAGAGATCCCAATCCGTTTTCTCAGCAGCTATGAAGAGATCATCAGCAATAATGCATCAAAATAATGCAGAAATACACTTTTAAACATAAAGCAGCCAAACAGCTTTGCCCATTGAAACTGTTATTTTATTATAAAATACTCACTGCACCTTTTTATATTTGTCAAAGGCCATGAACTGAATGGCCCCATAAGGAAATATCCTGACCATCATTGCACCATTGCCCTTATACAGGCCCAGGATGCCTTCTTTCTTTGGCACAGCGGTGAATGTGGAAAACACCCCTAAAGAGAAAGTTCACAAGAATTAATCCATTGCAAAACAAAGACTTGTTGGAGTCCGTGGCTTGTTTGGTAGCTAGTATTTTTACCAAGATGTTTGTAATGTGGGCTCTGGCCCTGAAGAAGAATCTTGACTCTGTCCAGGGGGGCAATGGTAGTCTTGGCACAGCATGCTGCTACACCTACATATAAACAAAAAAGGTCCTCACACTTGGAAAAAAAAGGTTGGGTTAATGCGTAAAAATACACAGGTTTACATCACAAGTTGTGTAGCAAGAAACTGAAACATAAACTAGTCGTCAGACTAGAATACGCTCACTGACAAAAAAATTGACACCAGAAACAGAGAGGTTTAAACGAACAGATACTACAGCTACTAAAAGGTTATGTGCCTGTAGAACAATGATAACGATATCAGGTCAAATGGATAACAGAGCTGATAGAACAGCCACTCTACATGGTAGGATATCCTTAGGGTGGGTTACCTGTTAGGCCTAGAAACAAAGGGCCGGCCAGCAGAACAGTAGCTGATCCCACATCTTGGCTGGCAAAGGGAGATCAACATGATACAGGCTGTCCAGAGAGTCCTTACCGAGCTATCAGGGGCCCCTCAGTCGCTACCATTGCTGATCTGAAGTCATAACCTATGGCTACATCAAGTGCCGATAACACTGTTGAACATGTCCAATATGGAATTTAATGTGTCTGCTGACACTCACTCCCTGTTTTTAGTGCTGATTGTTTGTTGATCAGAAAGCCGCCTGATAAACCCTATTGCTTCACTCATGAAGCCACCAACTGTGTCCTCTTTTTTTTTTTTAAATCAAATCGCATACATACCCATCACTGCCTTGCATGTGCACAAAATGATGTCTACATTGAACCCTTCTGGATTTTAGCTGCATTTGTAAGTGAGGCTATATACAGGGTCCCTATAACAATGTTAAACCCATCATTATTTATACAGGGCTGAGGTCAAACTAAGCCGAAATGCTGAACATAACAGAAAAAAAGTGAAAGCAAATACAAAGAAATGTAACGAAAAACAAAACATGTATGCAAAACTGCCATGCATGAATGGACAGGAATACCAAGGCTTCAAAAAGCTACGGCTTTTAAACAGCTAAACGTTTCAATCATGCTGTAATAATTATACCTGTATAATATATATACCTGTATAATATATATACACATATATACATATACATATATATATTATAAATATATATATATATATATATATATATAATATATATTATATATATATATATATATATACTATATATATATATATATATAAATTATCTCATGTTGCATATTTTTCTTTGAAATTTGTGGTGTAAATACTGTGAAGTGTGGCATTTGATCTCAATGTGAGAATCTTATTGTGGTCTATGTCTATATTTATTTCAAAGAGCTAGCCACTGAACATCACTACTCTGTGTATCTAGATATTCTTAGTTATAAAAAAGGGAAAAAAAGAAATATACTCCAGGGTCAAAAGGGTTTGTTTACAACATATCAAAGGGGAAAACTCTTTAACGAGCTGTCACTAAATTGAATATTTAACTGGTCACTTTGGTTGCAGTTTTCAGTTGTTTAATGGTAACCTGTTCTAGTTTAATCTGCCAACCAACTCTGCTGACTGAACTGCCTTTTCCAGCGCTCTAGAACCGACAAAAAATCCCATGTCACATGAATAAATACTTCATCACACACTACCTCTTGTTTATGTGGGCCAAATAATGGCTATATCTATAATCTATTGGAACAGATTTGTATGGGCATTGGGCTTAACACTGTACACTGGCAGTATGAAAGGCTTGTTATATTCAGTGCTATTCCACTTTACTATTATCTGACAGAAATTGTGTCGCAAAAGAATATCCATTCCTGCATTATGTTAAAAGAGTGGAAAAACCACCAAGGAAGTGATTTAAACATAATAACACCAGTGCAGACGCTGAAAATGATTAGTAAGCTGATGCATCAGATCTTACCTCCAGCTACAAAGGAGCGAATCCAGTAGTAGTCTCTTTTAGCAGGGGTGCTCCTGCTGCTGCTTGTTGGGGAGGGTGTGGAGACAGCAGCCTCTGATGTCATCTTCTCTGCTCAGGAGTCTGACACATCCATGCCTGATGAGCTTGGTGAAAACACTGTGAAACAGATGGGACTATGAGCTGTTGGATCTAGACAAGGCAGGAAACACAACTACCAAGACAGGTGAATTACCCTAATTCAGAAATCAGAAACGTTTCTTATATAACATTAGCAACAAAAGGCGGCTGCAAAAGTGTTGTAACTTTCATCTTAAAAAACACGTTCTTAAAACAGATTAATTGAAACCCAAGGAAAACTAGATCTTCTTGAAGCTTACATGTATATTTGAACACGGGTTGGAAAGTCTGTGTAAGATTACTGTCAGGATAGTATCTATGGGGCTTTAACTATACGACAACACGATGGCTGCTATAAGAGGATACTTACAAACTAAAGTAAGCAATCCGACGAGAATCAACAGTGAAGTTTAACGGCTGAAAGCCACATCTCCACTTTTCAACCTTTTGCCCATCCGCTGCTATATCCCCGGTCGTTAAAACGAAACGAAATAAGGAATAAAGTCTCCTATGAGCTACTAGAGAGTTCGTGTCGATTACGTCGAAAGTCAAATATGTGATTAAAAACGTTAAGAAATTGAGTAATGGCTGAAAATGTGCACAGTTACCACATCCGTGCCCTTCGCCCGCAGATGAATGACGGCTGCGGATGTAAACAGTCGCAGGATATTGACGCAAGATGACGTTTCCGGTTGCTTAGAGCTGAGGGGAAATGGGAGGGGCCACAGCCGAGTGCGCTGTGGGTGGGTCTGATGCTGTTTAACAAGTGGGACTTCAAACTCCCCCAATTTTAGACAAATATTTAAACTAACCTCAGATTGAGTAAAATACTTTTAAAGCGTGTCGTCTTTTGATGCCAGCCCATTAAGATGAAAATGTGCTGATTTGATGTTTGCAGTTAAGCACTATGTGTTCTCTGACCTACTCTAATTTTAATTCAGATTGGTAAATACATCCAGGGAGACTTGGAGGTCAGGTATGGATGGTCAAAACTGCGGCCATTTAATAAATCAAGTCATCAAATGAATATTCATATACGTGTGATTTTATATTACACAAAAAATCCATTAAATAAATGCATTTTTGTTTAGATGTTTAATTTTTTAATACATAATTAAGTAACTAAATTTGTAAAACTATATATTTAAAAAGATATAAAATTTAAACTCAAAAATGATAAATTCTATAAATCTTTCTGTATTTATTAAGTAGTATTTACTCAGTATACTTCTTATATTTATTCAGTATTTATTTAACAGTCCTGCATTGCAGCAAATCATTAATGTATCAGGGTTGCACGATATAGAAATGCAATGTTGATAATATTGTTAAATATTGCAATGACAATTTAGTTGTGATAAATCAATGGTCCCAGCCTTCTGTATAAAGTGCAGCCCTAAAACCAGGCCAAAACCCAGTTAAACTGTGTGTGCAGCTGTATACAGTCCAATAATCTAATGTCCATGACTGCTTCTCTTCAGCCTGCTGTAAGTTTTTTTAATTCCTAATAATAGGGTTCCCTTCCAAATTCTGTGTTTTATTCAGACTACACATTTTAAACAATTTATCAAAGTTTGGTCAACTGATCCCCATACCCCTTAAATAAGAACAGCTAAATTTAATTTGAATAGTTGTGTCAAACTGTGCTTTGATTGGTCTGCAGTGCATTGTACGAAACACAATCCACTTAAAAGGTAATTTGGAGGATGTTTCAACTACAGGAGCCTTGAAAATAAAACAGTCGTTATTTCGTGCTCCTTTCTGACCACTAGAATCAGGGCTAAACAGAGTTCTGTTGGGGAAATTATCCTCAAAATAGCTCTGGTGGGGTTTTAACATATTTGAGACCACCCTGAACTTTCAGGTTGGGGTTTTGGGGAGGAGAGTTTCAAAACACTTCAGTTTTTTTAACAGTTCCATCATTTTTTCCTTTTTCTATCTCTGATTTCGTCCCCCTTCTGTCATCTTTCCACTGTGGAAAATATTTTCTATAAACCTGAAGTTTCACTGATTAATACTCTGCAACAGCAACAAAGCAAGCTCTATGATAGAACAGGAAAAGATAATTCCAGTTAAAAGGTCAAAAATAAGATGTTGATGGCGCGTGGCGTGGCGGTGGAGCGCGCGACCCAAACATCTAGGCTGCAGTTCGTGACGCAGCTTTCCCTGGTTCGAGTCCCGACCTTTGCTATATGTGTCTTCACCCCACTTCCTTTCAAAAAACAAAATTAGAAAGGCCATTAGTGCCGCAAAACTAAAAGCATTATTTTAGTAAAAAAAACTAAAAGCATTCACACCCTATTCACTTGTTCATGTATTTTTTTTATGTTTTGACGCGATGGTGGCCTCCATCTGCAGCAACATGACAGGAAATGGGCAGAAGGAGAAGGGGGGAATGCATGCAGCAAAGGTCCCAAGGTCGGGACTCGAATCGCGGATAACCGCGCAGAGGAGCAATAGCCTGCAACTCCACCCCCCACATTTTGTCATGTTTAACCACAAACTCCAATGTACTTTACCTGACGTGTTATCAGTAATCAATAATTGTATAGTGGAAGAAAAAAAAGCCTTTTAAAACTTTTTTCCAGGTGCGTCATAAACAGATAGATTTGACAAATTATGCTTTAAAAAGATCATTTTTAAACCTTTGTAAGGTTATTTGGGTGACCTATTATTTTTGACACAGTCCTGCTGCGTTCACGTGTCTGACAGACTGCACTCCACTCCGGGTTTTCCCACCCCCCCTCACCCGACGACGAGCTCACGGCCAGCGCAGAGACCGTGGGCTGCGTCTGGTGGAGGCAGAGAGAGCGGGGCTGCCCTGAATGGATTGACATAAGAGGGATTTACATTTCAACGTAGCGTCGTGCTCCGTGTAGACTTTACACTGTAGCACGGCTGGAAAAGCGGCGGTTCTGCTCGCTTCCCGTCCACGGCTTGTTGGTGCTGGTATCATGTCCATGTGTCATCGCTGGGAGAGGATTGAACTTAGCAGCGGTCTATATTTACCGAGGAGGGAAACCAATACAAGGTCTCGCCGTCTCGCTGGAGCAGAGTATTATTAGCGGTCCAGGCAGTGCAACTGTCTCTCCCTCTCTCTCTTTCTGCGGTATGTAAAGCATTTCGGTCCGTAAACGTGTAAATAAAAACCCACTTGGGGCAAAGCATTCGGCGCTTAGGAAATCAAGGTTTCCAGACACGCCGTGCTTCGTGTAATTTAAATGACAGCGGTCAAGTGCAAAATAATAATAAAGAGCGACGCCGAGGGCGGTTTTTACACGGTAATAACCCCCTCTTCCGCCAGCCAGGAAGACGAAAACAGGATCCGATCTCCGGACAGAGCCCTCTCTCCTCGACGGGCCTGCCACTTTAAACTGTTTAAACCTCTCCGTGATTGTTTTATGCGTTTAATCTGATTATTTCTCGTGTTTTTATTGTTTACTGCTTTATTGACGTCAGTCCCTCGGCACTTGCACGTCGAGTGGTCATTTAAGGAGGGGCAAAAGTGTCATCAGTGGTTGACAAAGTAAAGACAAACACAGTTAGGTTTAAACAACTGAGCTATAAGAAGTTACTTACCTTTTTCGTTTAAACTGCATGTAAAGTTTGTGTGGCTGTATTCTTATTTCTTCCTGTTCTTCTGTCTTTATAGGTGATGCATTACAATTACCTGCTTACAGAAATCATAATTAACAATTCGAGGACAAATCATAATAGAAAAAGAATATAAGAAAGTATACATATTTTTCTGAGCAAGAGATAAACAATCACCTAGCTCCCATGGTGGCTGCCAGAGGTCCTCTCCTTTACACCTTTAGCCATGCCTGCACCTACCAAACCAACCAGGAGACAGACACCTGCTCAGAGAAAAAAGACCCAGAGAGGGACCAGCATCAAGGGCCAAACCTGTAACTCCCAGAAAACACCAGCAGAATCCACAAGGTCATCAGCGAGAACCAATCAGGCCAAGTCAGGCCGAAGTCCACGTGGAAGCGGGAAGGATCCCGGGAGGTCCCCTGGCAGTGGTAGCCATGCTGTAAATGTAACGGGATCTGCTCGGCTTAGACGGTCGTGTAGTCTGCCTGACAGCTCATTGGAGCAGAGGAAGTCCCAACGGGGATCGCGAGTGTCTGTTGCCCCTTGCCAGTCTCCTAAAGCGTGCACAGGAGGGAAAAACAGCAGGAGGGGGAGCAGTGGGAGAAGAGCTGCATCCCGGCAACAAAACACAAGAAACAAGCCCTCAAGCATCAGCATAAACAATCCTCCTGGTGGAAAAACGAGAAACCAGACAACAAAGAAACCCCCAGATTTTATCATGAGGATGGCGTTGAAGATCCCGCAAGTCTTGAGCCAAAAGACGCTACAGAGGGTAGCTCTCTTAAAGCTGACACACAGGGAGGCAATGTGCAGCACAGCTGTGACAGCCTTACAACTGAAGATGAAAAGTCTTTCAACAATGACAACGAAGGTGACTTGAAGCAAGCTGCTGGGGCTGCATCTTGTGACGACAGTGATGGGCAGCTAGGTGACGGGAGTGGAGATCGCACCTCTGGCTCCTCAGAGTTAACAAGCAGTGGTTCGCCGGGGGCGCAGGGCAGCCGTGACAAAAATGACACTTCATCTGTCTGTGGTAATGAGCTTGATCATCTTGTCAGCAGTGGTAAGCAAGATGACGGCGTCATTTTCCAACCAGATGGGGTTTTAGAGCTGGCCTTGAAAGCGAGCAGGACAGATGAAAGCTTATTGATTGTCACAGAGAAAGATGGTGAGAGTTTGGATGCAGAGACCAAGGTTGAGAGACAAGATGAGACAATGAGAGAGAAGGAAGAAATTGCTGTGAAGCTGTGTAGTGGTGAGAGTGAAGATACTGGGGAAAAAGAAACCCAAACCAGCACTCCGACCTGTCCAACCCCTGATCCGCCTCATTGTAACCCACTGACGGCACAGCCAGGGTCACCTTTGCGCGTATTCTCCAACGCAGCTACCTCAAATCCCACCAAAGCTCTCTCTGCCTCAAATTCATGTGTGCTGGAGGTTGTGAGCCAGGCAAAGACAGATTTTCAACCTACCGTTCATGGTGCTAAACCTCAACACGCAGGATCCTTGACTATTTCTGATGCCGCTTTGAAGGTGCAGACTGTGATAGTGACCAGAAATACGCCGGTCATTATCTGTCGGGAGTCCCTGCAACCAAGGAGTCTGGGGGAGTCTGACCTAAGAGAAACGCCTGCTGCTGGGGGAGAGAAGCAAGCTTGCACACCTTCAGAGACCAAAGACAAACGTGAACTACATAAAGAGCCTCAAAAAGAGATGTCTTTTTCGTCCTTTTCCGTACTTATTGAGTCAAACACCAAACCCCTCACAGGAAAACATGAACCAAACCACATAGTGGACGGCGCTCAGGTTGCCACGCAAGAGCATGACCCAGTGCCAAAGATCTCAACTCCCTCTGTAGACAGCAGCTCCACTTTGTCCTGCAGCTCAGAAAGCACTCGGTCCTCGTTTTCCTTTGACACGGAGTCAGAGACGGGGTGCGAGGATGCCAGCTTCTCCGCTCTGCCCGGATCCTGGGGGCCAGAGGGGACGGGCTTGCTCTCCTACCAGACTCTGAAACCACAGAGGAAGGAGAGGAAGAAGCGCAGCAGGTGCGGGGCGTGCGAGCCATGCCTCAGGAAGATTAACTGCGGCCAGTGCAGCTGCTGCCTCAATCGCAGGACCGGCCACCAGATCTGCAAGCTTAGGAAGTGTGTGGAGCTAAAGAGGAGAGGACACTCATCTCTAATCAGTCGATGCGATGCACAGGTAGGGCAAATAATAACTTCTTTTCTCAGTCTGAATAACTAAACTTTTGTCAGAGAAGGGATTTTATGCAGGAAATAAAGCAGGAAAGGACTTTCTGCGTAAAACTCTCCTCCACAGCAAACAGCTGATGTCAGGCGGTTTCTGCCCTGTGGCATCGATTCTTTTGATCTCTGAGGTTTCCCGCCCACTGATAACAGCGATGAGCGAGAGTTACTGGACCTAAGCAGTTGAAACAGAAGCTTTCACTTTCAGATAGTGAAATTTATCAGATGGTGAGCGACTTTGTGGTGTTTTCCTGTTAAATGTTACGGATGTCACTCAGGGAAAGGGGAAGTGCTTGCCTGTGCATATGTGTGTGTTTGGAGAATAGAGATCCAACTGTTGGAGGGGAAGCCACTGGCACATGACTGCCTGCAGTTCAGCACATGTTTAAAGTATAACCCTGTTTCACATGGCTGCGTGAATGACTGTGTATGTGTGTGTGTTTCCTCAGTGTTGCAATCAGGAGAGTAACTTTCAGCAGTGTGTGAGGACAGATAATAAAGCCTCCAAAAACAAAAGCACTCATAACTTGTATTGATAAATTATATAAAGAAAAACACAAGTGAGTCTACGCTCAATTTATAAACAGCATTTGTGTTTTGGATTTATGTTTCGGTTGTTTCAGGCTTTTCAGGCTGACAGCCTTGATGAGATCAGGGCTTTGTGGCCATCTGCTGCAGGACTTTTTTACTTCTTACAGCTGAAGATAGTTCCTAATGCCTTTGCTTCCATGTTGTAGCTTGTTATGTCTTCGAACCTCATGTCTCTCTTTTTGTTTGCCTGATAAATAATGCAGAGCTCGGCATATGCAGTTTCGAGATACGTACAAAGGATTACATTTAACTGGCATACTCACACACTAAGATTGTGATTGTAAACTACATCATCAGCACTACTTTTACTGGCATCACTGGTGTTAATATTTTTCTAATTGGAAAGTGCTTAGTCCTCCCATTTATCATTTCACAAGACTTGTGAATCCAGAAAGTTGGACCTGAGATGGGTTGAGAAAAACCTGATTTTCTGTCTGGTAATGCCCATGCATTTTAGTTTTGTCCCTACTTATCCCCATTTCGTACCCATAACTCACCCATCTCTCCCTGCGTTCCTGCTATTTCATACCTTGCATTCCAACTAATTCTTGATGTTCTTGACGTGTTTACGTCATTTTACTGACATATTTGCCATGTCTTTATACATCTACTTACTCTTACTGTAGAGTATATTTCTGTTTCTCTGGGTCAATTATTTTGCTGATTTATAGAGATAAATATTTGTAAAGAAAAAAAAACTCATTTGTAACCACCACTTACTGAAATAGCATGCATAATATATGACTATAAAAAGGTACAAAAGAATAATTTTCTAATTTTCTACATTAAAATGATTGTTTATGGAGCTGATTTGGCTGTATCTTTTGAATCATCAAACACAATGATAAGCCATTTTAGTTGTCTGACAATATCTGAAAATGTCTCGGTATTTTAGAGTTCATACTGCCGTGCTCAGAAAGAAACAGGCCCTCAGCATCCCAGATCATCCACCATACCTAACAGCAAGCATTATGCACATTTCCACACATCGCTTCTTTGTGTTACACCAAACTCACCTGGAGCTTTTGATTCTGAAAATCTCAACCTTAATGGGGTTTAAACAAAATACACAGTTCCAGTTAAAGTCCCAGCAGAGACCTCCAAACATTTATGATAGTTGGACAGAAATGCTTTTTGTCTTTTTCTGGCATGCCTCCCAAGCAATGAGCTAGCATGTAGACATGATCTAAATCATCATCAAACTCTTCATAGTGAGTACATCCTCAATAAATAAAGTTTTCCAGGTGCCTCTGCACTGTCAAAACATTTTAATATGGCATTAAAGCAGCAGTTGTACTTTTTTCAGTTTGTTGTGTTTTGTCGCAAAGGAAAAAAGGGATGGAAACATCTTTATCCCATTTGCACTGTGTTTAAACAAAAAATGCCAGAGTTTGAAGCTGTAAAAATAAACAAGATTGTCGACTGAAACCAGAATTCCAAAAGGAAAAGACTGAGATTTTTTAACCAACCGTCACCCCAAATACCATTATGACTCCCATTTGTTAAAAACATATTGATAGCAGCTGCAGTAATAAACAGTTTGTACTTCTGCCTCTTTAAACCTTTTACACATAGATCTAGACACTCTATTTGTGAGCATGTTCCTTTAGTGTTTGAACACACAAATTGCTATTAGGTTGTATTGCTCATAGCAACTATAATGGTTATTAAGTACACAAACAGGCAAATTTGACCGGTTTTCCAAATTGCTCACTTGCAAAATCACCTATCTTGGCCAAAAAGAGTGGAGGACCCTAAATATTTAGGTTGTTAATATTTTGCTGTGTTTCATTGAGCTAATCGCAATCATAGACATGATAGGGATTGGAAATACTGAATTTACATTAACACACTGATCATAAGAAATGGTATATATTCAGTAGAACTTACATTGCACATGTATTTACAGTATTTCACACACACACGCCACCCGATAGCAGTCCAAAAATATAAATAGAACACAAATCTAAACACAACACTGGAAAATACAAAACACCTAATAAATCTAGTGAATGTGTTCGTTCTTTACTAATGCCAGAGTAGAGTTAGATTTTCAGTTTTTTGACTTGTAAGGGTCATTAACATTACCCTTTTTCAACACTGCTGTTTGGCACTTTGAATGGCTTTGGTTGATGTCTTTACCTGCTTCTTCATCATGATACAGTTACCTAGAAAAAAAGACTGAGCTCTCCAGTAAAGGATGCAGTAGTAGGTATTTCCTTCAGCATAGACGCTGTATGGATTAAATATAGTAGCAGTTGTGTTTTCAGTCACATCTTGCAACACTGTCTCCTTTCTTGTGAATTAATTTGCAAACGTGAAGAACCCATTTGAGTTTTCTCTCTGTCTGTCTGTCTGTCTGTCTGTCTGACTGACCCAGTGCCTGTTCAGGATGTTGAGTTGGCTGAAAAACACATCTATTAGTCAGTCAAACACCCTACATACAAAGCAAGAAGACACTCACCAATGCTTCCAATATCACTGACAGCCACTTGTCGCTACAAAATCATAATATAGCGACAGTATTTCAGGCTGGTTAAAACCTGATGTTGGTTATAAAAAGAGGTAAAGTCCACTTATCTTCCAATGAATGCATGTCAAGTTTCTGGAAACGTATTTATTATTGTTTTGTGCTCACTTTTATCTTAAGAGTAACAAAACTATCAAAGGTTTTTATTTTTGTTTTTACTATTTTAATTTTATTGGTTTTTGCTTTTGAAGCCGCTCCCAGATATTTAATTGCAAAACACTTGCAAAAACGGGATAGAAGAGACATGGATCAGTTAAAACACAGCATACATGTAGAATCCTACAAAAGGACGGCCATGAATTATATTGAAAACTGGGAGGCAGCAACCTCTAAACGAGTGTTTGTAACGTTCACCGTTGTCCGTGTGCCTGTGAGAGGTGTGTATGAGTGTGAAATTCCACGTGTATGCTGTATACAAGCGTGTACACGTGGACGTACTGACTCGTAAGAGTTGTAGCAGCGACAGTAGTAGATTAGGGCTGATTATATAACTGCTGCCAGTTTTTTCTTCTTTGTGGGGATCTTTGTCCACTATGTCCGAGTAAAACGGGTTTAGGAAGGAATGATCTGTCCATGCTGAGATTCACAAACATATATTGTGGATTACTCTGAATTGCGGGTAAGTTTGTGTGAGTAATCTACTGATTCAGTGACACACTAATCTGGTAGTGAGTTTTAACACAGCACATACAGTACATGCAGTAGTGTTTGTATGCATGCTGCTGACAAAGGGCCCTCACACAGAGTCACGCTGAACCGCTGATCCGCTCTGATTCAGGCTGCACAGCCGGGTGTTGTTTTGCCCTGACTGACATCACGTTAGCCTATGTTTACATACAGAAAAGTATGTGACCTTAAAACTTCGTATCGTTGTGCGCTTCTGCAGGGGTGGAGTCTGCTTCAAGAGTTGTGAGCTCCCACAGTCAGCCGTCTATGTACTGTTTTCCTGATCTCAAACTCCATCTTTCATTAAATCCTACAGAGAGAGCAGGTAGAACAAGTTTACCTGTGGTCCCTTACAACTATCTTGTGTGTGTGGGTTCAGTAAAGGTATCTGTTTATAGTGTGAGTAAATTTGTCAACATGCTTACTGGCCTATGGGGCAAGATAACTGTCAAAAACAAAATATGCGTAGGTGTCTAAATTTGTAAATGTAAATAAATAAACATGAATAAATTTAAGATTTGTATTTGTGCCTTGTCATCAACTTAAACATACATGTGACATCAGATGTTTCATCTGTGAGAATACAAGTTTTGAAGTTACGAATACAAGTTACAGATTTACATCTTTGCAACAATACGAGTACAAATCAGAAATTTACGAAGACGAATCTAAAACCCCTGGTGAAGCTTTTACACTCCTTACCAGTTGGTGCCGGTAATGCCCATGAAAGTTGTTCGCCAATCCCTGTTATACAAGAAGAATAACAGGAAGCGGATCTTGTGCTGTTCCCCTTCGAAGATCTGTTCTCCATGTTTTGTGGGGGTTTTTTTTACACAGTTTTGTGTTGTTTTTTTAGAAGGGGAATAGAATATGTCAACCTGATGCTCAAACCATGTAATGTTTTGGGACAGGGATTAACCAGGGATTAACCAATCATTTTATGTTTTGGGTCATTCTTTCCTCACATCATACACAACTATCCTTGTGAATTTGGAGACATTTGCTCTTTATTTGCCAAAGTTATAGGGAGGGGAGATCTTATATTTCAGCCATCTGAAATATTCAGTTTCCCCTGTAACTTTGGCAAATAAAGAGCAAATGTCTCCAAATTAACAGGACGTATTATTATTATTAAACCCCACAAGACCAGGTTTATTTATTTTTATTTTACTCCCCTTTTGTCGGGAGCCACACAGGGACAGATCTTCACAGGAGAACAGCACAGGACTTGCTTCCTTTTCTTCTGTTTAACAGGGGTTGGCGAATAACTTTCAGGTGCATTACCACCACCTACTGGTAAGGAGTGTAACAGCTTCATCAGGGTTTTAAAATCGTACTCATAAATTTGTGATTTGTACTTGTATTGTTGCACAGTAGTAACTTTGTACCTTGTATTCATAACTTCTAAACTTGTTTTCCACAGATGAAACATCTGTCACATGTATGTATAAGTTGACAACAAGGCACAAATACAAATCTTAAATTTATTCATGTTTATTTACTTACATTTACAAATTTAGACACCTACGCATGCGTCTTTTTTGACAGTTGTCTTACCCCATACTGGGCCGTCCTGCTTATCAAGCTCACACACCCTTCCAGTGAATGTTTGAAACTTCAGAAAGGTGTAGAGGCCCGAAGAGGACTTCATGTAGGGGCATGTAGATCCTGTTACTGGTTTAACCATTTTTTAGCTGTGCTACTCAGCCATGAAATTTAAAATACACGCACAAAACACCTGTTAAAATAGACACAAAACATTGTTTAGATTAAAGTGAAAAGTGTGGCAGATGTAATTTTTTTTTTTGTAATTTTTTTTTGGTAGACTGGAAGAAGCGGTAGACAATGACTGAATGACTGACTGACTGAAAATATTTCTATTTTTTTGTAAATGTCTTTTTCTTGTCTGATTTGATGCCTCACCAGTGGCTTTGGCAGTGAGGACAAGATTAAGATTCGGCCCTAAACACACCTTCTAAAACATATAGAAACAGGATATTTTAAGTCCCAGAGTACCAAAGGCTCCTGTTTGTGTATCTTAGTAAAACAGTCCTGACATGTTCGGAGCTGTAGGCTGATTGTTACGGCCTCACAGTCAGTCCCAGTTCTGACAAAAGAAATGTATTTTTTAATTTTGTCCTCGTGCTTTTCAGATTTTCTACATAATGAAATTGATAAATAACTGCAATATGCAAGTTGCGCTGTTTTATTTATTCACTGTATGTGTTCCCCAATTTTATTTAAATAATTACATATCTAAAATATGTTTAAGGACGTATTTATTATTTCTTTAATTGTGGAACTAGGTGCATGTTTTTCCAAACATAACCTGCATGCCTCCACCTGGCATGAAACCCTGATCCAGCGTCTCCTGCAGAGCCATTTATCTGTCGCAGTTTCAACCCTCCTACTTTTGTTGCAGTGCTGCATTAGCTGGAGGAGTGGTCCATCTGAGATATCAGGTGTATCAGAAAAACACTCTTGTCAGAAGGCTCTTATTGCAAGGATATGCAGTTTGCTCCACACAGCTTTGTAACAGGTGTTTAGAGTTGAGCCTGTAATTGAGGGTTATCTATCCACACAGCTTTATATTTGTGCTATAGTAAATATTTTCACCTGCTTGCAGTGCAGGCCTCTTAAATCAACTTACTCATTGTTCTCAAATGGCAAAAGCTTAAAGTAAGAGTCATTTGTCCTGGCTGGTCTGAAGCCCTCTTCCCCCTCTTTTAATAGATAGTGGCCAGTGTCTTGAGCCTTTACAGTTGCTATGGCAACCTCTGTGTCTGCCTGCTGACATTTGACCTGCAATGATTGTCGGATGCATTATTCTCAGGGTCATAATGAGGATTAGTGGAGATAACCAGTAGACATGTGCAACTGTGGGTTTAAGGCTGTAGACTCACTAACCCACATCCTGGTAATGAGTTTAACCTACTCAGATCATCCAGCTCTTTGTGCATTAGTAAGCTAAGGTTTTGTTACACAAGAGATGAAATACACATATTTCTTTTGGAAAGCTTCCTGTTGAGGAGTTGCACTTCATTAAGTTATTCAGTTCAATTCAATTTATTTATATAGTGCCAATTCACAACACATGTCGTCTCAAGGCACTTGTCAGTTTAATCGAATCAGCCAGATTCCAAATCAGGTACATACATTCCAATTGATCCTAATTATCAAATAGTGCTGTCGGATTCGGTTTGTTATTCAAATTGGTTAAAAGTTTTCTGTCTAAGGAAACCCAGCAGATTTCATTGCTGACACGTTCAAGGCCAAAAGAAACTGCAATGGGAACGTCAGCATCAAAGATGAACAACAGAGCAAAGAAGAAGGGAGTCTGGTTGCTTCCATTGACATTTATTTCTTGAAAAATAGAGTTTTAACCTTGGGAAAAAGACAAGTCTGTAGGATTAATGAGATGTTTTAACGAGGACAAAGGACAAAAATGCTCCCATAGATCTGTGTGAACCTGCTTCATGCATCATTCGAACTTTTCCTTTTCCATGGATGTAACCCAGGCGCCTCATGTTGACAGTATAAATTAATAATATGTTGATAGATGAGCCATTTACGGAAAAGAAAATGAAATGCAGTTACAAGTGTTGATCAGTTTGAGCTTCTCCTCTTGAAAATCTGTATCCAAGCCGTAACTGAGTTTGTTGTTAAAATATGTTCTCACAGAGTCTGCAAGTGGGGAACACTGGAAGTGAGCTGAAGCGGAACAATGTGTGGAGGACATAGCAAACATGTCCCCAACATGGCTTGCAGGGGACATTCATAACATGTTTGTGACTGAAAACCAACGCTACTCATCGAAACACTGTCCTTACTGTGAAAAATGATGGTGGCAGCACCATGATGTGGGATATGTCTTTCATTAGCAAGGAATGTGAAGTTTGTCAAAGTTAACGAGAAGATGAATGGAGCTAAATACAAGGCAATGCAGGAAGACTTGAGGTTTGGGTGGAGGTTCACCTTCTAGCATGACAACAACTTTAAACATGGAGCCGGTACTAGATTAGATCATTTTATATAAAATCATATTTATGTGTTAGAATGTGATGCTTACAGATGATTTCCATTCAATTTGACTGAGTTTGAGCCATTTGCAAGGAATGGGGAAAAATTCACTCTGGATTTGCAAAGCTGGTAGAGACAATCCCCAAAATCCTGTAGCTGTAACTGCAGCAACATGTGGTTCTACACAGCATTGGCTCAGGGTCCTCAATACAAATCCACATTGTTTGTTTTATGTGTATAAAAAAATTAAAACCATATATTATATATCATCCCCTCCTTATGTTGGTCTGCCACAATAAAATAAAATAGATTGACATATGGAGTTGTGATATGAAAAAGTTTCTCATGCAAGGCACTTTGTTGCTGCTACTTTCTTAAACGCACCCTCAGCTGAGTTATAAAAATAGTTAAGTTAGCATTTATCTAACTGCCATATTTATTTGTTTAACTTTGATAGCACTATTTCAGTGTTTCTCTCTGTGAGTCTGTGCCGTGTCCTGAATGTTGGGAGCTTTTAAGTCTCTGGATAAGCTTTGAAGTCGTGCCACTTGGTTTCTCTGGATGAAAAGAAATTCTGACTTTGCCCCTAAAAAGAAATGCCACTCAAATCCTGCCAAGAGCTCAGAATAGTGTTTTTTTGGAAAACCCAGAGAACTTGCTCACAACACAAACTCAGTCTATCCTATATACAAACAAAGAACATTTGCATCCTTATTGTGTTAAAATTGTGTTAAAGGATCCATTTCTCAAAATAACATCCTCCAAATTAAAGAAATATATAACTTTGATGTTTTTTTTCTACTTGTCCATTTTTTCTCTTAGCTCAGTCTGTTATCACTCAGCAAATGCTCTCTCTTTCATGCTCTGGTGGAGGATCCAAATATTTTCTGCACACATGTGGGTTTGCACGTGTGACCGTGTGTGTGTGTGTGTGTGTGTGTGTGTGTGTGTGTGTGTGTTCATAGCAGTTCATAAACTCATACACTTGTTCATGCCTGAAAAGCAGTTATTTTGGGTGAGCCTTTTCCTGCCTGATTGGTGGAGGAACAGAGGCCTCCATCCTGCTCTGTGTTTGTGCATGGATGCGAATTTGTGTTTACACACCTTTTTTCCTGTTAACCCTTCCTAAGGTGTAGCAAATGTCCACTACAGCTCAAAGTTTTAGGGTTAAGGCCTTGTTTGCTACTCTGGTCATATATAATTTTTATCAGCTGGTATAGACTCAACTACAAAATAGCGATGAGATCAAATGAGCATTTTAGGCAGAAAAAAATAAGATAAATATTCATGCCGGACCAGCAGGCTACAGTAATGCCAACATACACTACTAGGAAGAATATTTTGAGTAGGGCTCGTCAAAACTGCTTAGCTTCTTTCATTTTTTTTAAATTGTTTTTTTTTTTATTTCCTCTCAGTAATTTTTCCAACCTAAACCGAAGCACAATGAACAGGTTAAAGCTAGTCAGACATGAGTCGATTAGAGTTAAATCTGGAATAAATTCAAACTTGTGAACCCAGTTTTTGTTTAAAAATCCTTGAAGTTGAATGTCATATATTTATTCCACCTTCAAAAAAATCAATAGCTCAACCTAAATTAATAACGGCCAAGAAATGATAAATGTATCCATGACTTTCACTTTCACTCCAGCAAAATGAGTGTAAGCCTGGTTCTGCTGGAGGTTTCTTCCTGTTAAAGCGGAGGTTTCCTTTCCATTATCGCTACATGCATGCTCAGTATAAGGAATTGCTGCAAAGTCAATGACTCAAAGCAATCGACTGTTCCTCTCCCTACATTCTCGTCCAGGAGGGGTGAGTGCTGCAAGTCACTGACTCGATGAACTCGACTGGGTTTTCTTAGATAGAAATCGTTTTTCCAATTTGAATAGTAAACTAAACATGACTGCATTGTTTGATAACCAGGATTAATTTGTAATGTGTGTAATTGACAAGATGTATTGTGCAGCTCTACTAAATCCTTTCTCGTTTTGACTGTATTAATTTTCTTATTGAAACATATCTTTGTAACTTGGCCAAATAGTATTTTAAAACCATTTTCATATCCCTTGTTCATTAGTTGAAAGTCTTAAGTACCAATTCATGAAGCCAAGAGAAGATCAACAATAATACTAGACTACACCAAATGAAACATTATAATTGATTATTTTGACACAAATACTTTTTAATTAAATAGTTACTAGTGCTAAACATATATCAAAATGTAGACATTAAAATGTCTAGTTTAGCACTGGAAGTGGTTTGCTGCAAAACCCCCCATTTCTACCCAAAGCTTCAGTACTTTAAAAGCCTTAACAGCAGTAGCTACTAAAGACTGTTTTTACCCAATCACCTCTGGCAGATAGGTTGATGAGGTCTAGACTGTCTTGAGACAAAATTCCTTTGTTTTCACTTGCAAATAACAAGTCAGACTGTCTGTCCTAAAGATTGAGCCACATTTCCATGCAATCTGCAGACTTAGAACTACTCCTCTCCTCTTTTGGACAGATTGGAGAAAGTGACCTGATGTCCTCTTTATGTTGACCAGCTGCTGCTGGCCCCTACAGTGTGGGCTTAGGGTGTGGTGTTGAGAGTTGTATATTTCATTTCAAAAATTGTCTTGTAGTCATATAATTCAGTCTTATAAGATGGAACAGTGACTGAGAATCCATTCTCTCCCTAAAATAGCCTCACTCCTGGGCACCGAACTATTCAGACAGGAAGTCAGTTTGTCTGTTTCTGTTTGTGTTTATGGGTTGTGGGTGGGTTTGTAGACAAAGAGGAGAGCTCGTTAAGGATTGTTCTGAAAGTCACAGTGTGGGCTTTAAGTCACAGTCCTGAGTCTGCAGATGCAGTCATGTGAGCTGCCCATTTTCACTATGAGAGCAGACACCTCTCCAGTATCCTGGACTTTGGTTTTCCCATAAGATTTCCTTGTTACTGTCTGAATGTGTCTGCGTGTTTGTTTTTGGCCTTTGACCTGCACACAGAGGTGTTTAAATGTGGGTGATTGGTGGGGAGGGGGTGCATGCTTCAGCAGGATGAGCAGCCTGGTCCAAGCAAAATGTCACCCTGGCTTCTCCATTTTCCCATAGTTGTTTTCCTCATTTTATCTGTAACAAACATACAGAAACAAACAAAGAGATACTTCTCTGCGCCTAATTCTAGCGCTCGTCTTTTCTATGAACTCAGAGGGTTCAAACTCATAACTTTCCACACCAGAAAGAACACAAATTAGCCCATAGTCGGGATCTGAAGCATTTCGATATAATCGGGAGAAAAGCTTACGTTAACATCTACAGTAATGGCTATAATGACCAAGTTTAGCAACATTCCCTTTTGGCATAGACCCATCACTGGGCTGGTTTCCAGTAGGTCAGCTGCTACATGTGTCAGAGACACTTTATGATTGTGTCGGAGAACGACTTTCTGTACTTCTCTTTCTGTGTTTGTGTACCATAACTTATGGTGATTAATGTCCAGACTTCTTGTTCTTAATGCAAGCTTGGCTGTTGATTAAAGGGAAGAAACATGTGGGACTCCTAAAGAGATGCAGTCGGGGCTCAGTTTAATCTGTTGCACTGCGGATTGGAAAAACAGCGTTGTGTGTGTATTTGACATTTTTTTACAGTTTGGTGGAAAAATATATACATTCTAAATCTATTTTTATTACATTTAAAAATGTACCAATCAGAGATTTATGGATGATTTTTAACTTCTGTTTTTTATAAAACTCAGACCTGCCAACAGCTTTTTTTTTAAATTGCACTTTCTCTGTAACAACTATAATATAAGACATAAGAACAGCATTGTGCATATTTTTTCTAGCCATTCTGCCATAAGCGGTCATATATTGTAAATTATTAGAGGGAGAGGTGACATCGTGCAGCTGTGTCTGACACCAGTCACTGGGATTTACTATTTTAAAAACATACAAAAATTTTCAGTTTTCCATTTAAACTGGGTTTACCACTTTATATTAGTGTTTAGCGTGGCTATTATTAGAAAAAAAGCAGTCTTCATCAGCATAACCTAGATATGTAGATCTTGACCCCAAAGGCTATGTTCACTCTGCAGGTCTTGACACATAATTCCGATTTCTTGCTGAAATCCATTTTTCGTGCATCGTTGTTCAATACTATTTAACCATCATGACCCCAAAGCGACCCACATGCTCACATCGAGAATGTACATGTCACACAGCACCACACTGTATACGAAAGTAATAATGGATATCGGCTTCTCTATGTTATTATTAAGTTGTTGAGCAATGGGAGCCGACAATATTATGACCACATCATAACAGGAAAAAGAAAGGTAAGAAAACAAAGAGCACAACTCTTAACAATGGCTTTCTATGGAGCAGTGACTGCTACGTCTGTAGAGAAATCTGTGCAGAGGCATAGTCGGAGCCAGGACAATGATGTTAAAGTTGGATGAAATGCAACATGACCGTTCAGACGGTGGACGCTTTGGAAACCATCGATTACGTATCCAGTTAGTACCACATATAAAGGTGGTACAATTTGACGTTGGTTGGAGGTCAAAACATCGGAATTTGGCCGTTCAGACTTTCATGAAAAAGTCGAATATGGGTCTCGTATGGGCAAAAAGAAATGGGATTTGGGACGTATTGGCCTGTTTTGTGAACACAGTCTTTGATATCCACAAATGTAGGCAGAGGTTGAAAGTTGTAAAGGATAGAGGAGATCAATCTTTCTGTACTCTTTTCATCCTTCCTGTTTTCTACTTTAAGTCTTGCTCTCTCTCATTTTCTTGCAGCCTCAATGAGCTGCAGACATGTCTATGTTTTGTAGGAATACCTTTTCTTTACATTTGTGCTTTCACTGAGGTCACTGAGGGCAGTAGAGCAATTACATTATCACACTTGCGCACCCATACAATAAATGGCAGTAAAGCACAAAACAAATGTAGATAATGTAGAAGTCTTTTATAGTGCTTTGTAAAATGCCAAGAGAAAGACGGTGAATCCCAGAGCATTGCTAGCTGAAATTATAGCCTGGATGATCTAGTCAAGGATGATTTATTTCAGGTTCCAATTTTTTCCAATTTTATTGTTTTATTTTTTTTTTAAGTTATTAGCTGGCACACCTTTTGAAGTCCCCTTGGGGGTTACAGATTACTAATATACCTAAGTGCTGTCTTTGTATTTTTTTTATAGTACAACTGTCTGTAGGAGATGGTGTAACAAAGAGTCTAAAGATCCATCCTCAGTGTTGGATAGACACAATACTGGTTCCGCTCCTAAAGCTTAAGGGACTGTTTTAATGCTCGAATAATTCTTAGATCTGTCTTATAATTAGTTTGGATGCATGAAGGAAGACATGACATTATGTGCTGATATTATTGGGTAAAAGCCTGAGAAGCAAATGTTGTTTGATAGGAACATGGTAACAGTTGTAGGCGTGTATTTTATTTGGGTTGGTGTAACCTGTCTGAAAAGTCAAACCTGTTGGGTTACCTGTCATAACAATTGCAATTATAAACCCCAAGAAGGCAGTAATGTGCAGTATATGTTTCTGATTGGGACATAAATATTTCTAAGGCCCAGAAAGCCATGTAAATATGTCATCCTTTATGATTTTTGTTAGACGTTTCTTCGAGTGTCCCGTTAATAGTAGAAGACTTCAGTTTAAACTCGGAATCCTGACTGTCTAGCATGATTCTGTGGTGAGATACTAACATATGTAAGAGGAATGCAGTGTGTGCATTATAGTGTATTGCATACAATACATTTATCAGAGTTTGGTAATTTTAGGATGGCTTCGATGTGAATTCAAATCTTCTGGTGTTGCTGGATGCTGTTGTAAATTCTGAACCTGTTGCATGAATCAGTCTTGCAATTGAAAATAGCTGTAAATTCGTTGTTATAATGTAGGTTTCTGTTACCAGGGCAGATGTGCGCTTTAAAGAGTTTAGTCTACAGAGCAGCTTGTTCTTCTGGTTTGGGTCTGGTTCATAGATTTTAACTATAAACAAATGAAAACATTGGTTTGGTGGTTGAGCACTCAGGGATCTATGACATATTTCAACTATTTATGCTGCCTGTATCTCGCTGCCATCCTATTTGCTGGCGTCAGGTTTCAAAAAATGTTTGCTATGAAACCACACGTGTGCAGCCATGCAGTGCACGAGTTTGACTCTAAAAAGTTGAAAGCATGTAACTGACAAACTGATGACTTCACCATGACGAAAACAGTCCAGCAGGGAATGCAGTACACTCACTTTATCATAACGTACACCTAACTGTTCAGATCTGTGCTATTACTGTTGGTAAACATACATAACTAAACCGTTATCTGCAACAAAATGCGCACAAATCTCTTATCCAAACCATAGTGTTGTCTGTCCTTTGGTCCTGGTTATTATTAATTGACCCGCAGTGTTTTTTGCAGTCTGCACACTGGACTCGTAGTTTTTACTGTTCAGCTAGCACTATCTTGCCCCACGGTGAAGCACATGGCTGAGTCTGGCTGCTGGAGTGTTAACGACAACCCCTGGCTCTGACTGCACTTCAGGCTCCTTTGTCCCGGCGTGACCCCAGCTTCTTGGCCTCATCATCGTGTTGAAAAGGAGGGGTTGCTTCATTCTATTGTAGCTTCCCTATACTCTCAGGCTTTACATCTTCCTGTTTTTTTTTTTTAACTGCAGCTTTTTCTCTGGGAATTCTTTCGGGGGATGAGAGAGGGGAAAGGGGGGGGATTTAGTTTATGTTGCTGCTCAGAATCCTGTCTTAAACATTTCTAGATCTCACCAGAATTTTTAAATGCTGCAGCTGGATGCGTCCCTTGCATAACTTATCTTTATGGAATCATTTAAAAGCAAGTTAAATTAAAACTGGCTTCCAGCTGATATACAGGGGTTGGACAATGAAACTGAAACACCTGGTTTTAGACCATAATAATTTATTAGTATGATATAGGGCCTCCTTTTGCGGCCAATACAGCGTCAATTCATCTTGGGAATTACATATACAAGTCCTGCACAGTGGTCAGAGGGATTTTAAGCCATTCTTCTTGCAGGATAGTGGCCAGGTCACTACGTGATACTGGTGGAGGAAAACGTTTCCTGACTCGCTCCTCAAAAACACCACAAAGTGGCTCAATAATATTCAGATCTGGTGACTGTGCAGCCCATGGGAGATGTTCAACTTCACCTTCATGTTCATCAAACCAATCTTTCATCAGTCTTGCTGTGTGTATTGGTGGATTGTCATCCTGATACATGGCACCGCCTTCAGGATACAATGTTTGAACCATTGGATGCACATGGTCCTCAAGAATGGTTCGGTAGTCCTTGGCAGTGACGCGCCCATCTAGCACAAGTATTGGGCCAAGGGAATGCCATGATATGGCAGCCCAAACCGTCACTGATCCACACCCATGCTTCACTCTGGGCATGCAACAGTCTGGGTGGTACGCTTCTTTGGGGCTTCTCCACACCGTAACTCTCCCGGATGTGGGGAAAACAGTAAAGGTGGACTCATCAGAGAACAATACATGTTTCACATTGTCCACAGCCCAAGATTTGTGCTCCTTGCACCATTGAAACCGACGTTTGGCATTGGCATGAGTGACCAAAGGTTTGGCTATAGCAGCCCGGCCGTGTATATTGACCCTGTGGAGCTCCCGACGGACAGTTCTGGTGGAAACAGGAGAGTTGAGGTGCACATTTAATTCTGCCGTGATTTGGGCAGCCGTGGTTTTATGTTTTTTGGATACAATCCGGGTTAGCACCCGAACATCCCTTTCAGACAGCTTCCTCTTGCGTCCACAGTTAATCCTGTTGGATGTGGTTCGTCCTTCTTGGTGGTATGCTGACATTACCCTGGATACCGTGGCTCTTGATACATCACAAAGACTTGATGTCTTGGTCACAGATGCGCCAGCAAGACGTGCACCAACAATTTGTCCTCTTTTGAACTCTGGTATGTCACCCATAATGCTGTGTGCATTTAAATATTTTGAGCTAAACTTTGCTCTTACCCTGCTAATTGAACCTTCACACTCTGCTCTTACTGGTGCAATGTGCAATCAGTGAAGACTGGCTACCAGGCTGGTCCAATTTAGCCATGAAACCTCCCACACTAAAATGACAGGTGTTTCAGTTTCATTGTCCAACCCCTGTAACAGACTGCAGCACTTCCTCATTACAGATCACGTGCTTCAAAACCCAACGAGTGTATTTGAAGGATGGAGTCTAACTGTCATGTGGTGCTGGCTTCTTCTACAGAGGATAAACATGTCCTTAGTTTGCTTTTAAACCGTGTTTGCACAGATTTACAGCAAAGAAATTCAGCCTGAGTGTCCTTTAGTCAGTCCCCCCCCCCAGCAACATGTTTGTTGATTTTTCAATGCTTTATAAAACAAAGCTCAGCACATTAAAGAGTATAAATACAACAAGAAATTAAAATCTTTGAGGTTTAATTCAACATAAATAATGTTAACAAATGTTAACAAAATAATTTACGTATAAACCTTTAATAGGTTGCATGCATGCATGCTCAGTATGAGGGATTGCTGCAAAGTCAACGCCAGTGACTGTCCACTGTCTCTACATGTTCATCCGGGAGGAGTGAATGCTGCAAGTCTCTGACTGGATGCAATCTGCTGGGTTTCCTTAGACAGCAAAACTTTTTATCCAATTTCAATAAATAACAGAATCTGGCTGCACTGTTCAATGATTAAGATTAATTGGAATGTATGTACCTGACTTTTGTGAAGTGCCTTGAGACGACATGTGTTGTGAATTGGCGCTATATAAATAAACTGGATTGAATTGAATTGAATTGAATTAATACAAATACAAAAAATAAAGAAATCCCTTTACCTAACATGATATTTAAAGAGTTATTTGTGTTTTCCTTTGACTGTTTTCCAATACAGAATCAGAATATCTTTTATTGTCTTTGTAACAAATACAAAGAAATTGAGATAAAAAGCTGTACATAGTCTGTGCATGAGCAGACTATGTTGGTAGAGCAGTTGGTAAAAAGATAAAATAAAAATCATCTACACACATTCATACTGATTGCACATTCCCATTATTACATCTCCCTTTACCTTCTGGCTGTGCTGAGTTTAGCTATCGCTGTTGGATATAAGCTGTTGTTGAATCTGCTTGTCCTTGCTTTAACCGATCTGTTGCGTCTGCCTGACGAAAACAGTTCAAACAGAGTGACCCGGATCAGAGGTCTCCTTTATGATGTTATGGGCTGTTTGGAGACAGCGGGAACTGTAAAGTTCTTCAAGTGTGTGGAGAGGAGAGTCAACAATCTTTTGGGCTGCGTTATGACCCTCTGGAGCACTTTCCTCTGAGCCACACGCACAGATGCAGTAGGTCATTATGCTCTGAATAGAGCACTGATAAAAGGACACTAGCAGTTTCTGCTGGGCCTTTTTCAGCAGCTCAGAGGTGTTCATGCTCCAGGTCAGGTTCTCCTTGATGTGGACTCCCAGGAAGCGGAAATTATCCACCCTCTCCACACAGTCCCCGCTGATACTCAGTAGTCAAATGTCCGTCCTCTTTTTCCTGTAGTCCACTATAATCTTCTTGGTCGTGGAGATGCTTAAGCAGCAAGTTGTTCTCTCTGCACCACACTGTCAGCTGCTCCACCTCATCCCTATAGGCAGACTCATCCCCTCCAGAGATGAGTCCCTCCACTGTGGTGTCATCTGCGAACTTGGCGATGGTGTTGTTGTGGTGAGCAGTGCTGCAGTTGTACCTGTAGAGGGTGTAGAGCAGGAGGCTGTGGACCCACATGCAGGTGGAGTGTGGCAGTCCTATGTCCATTAGTATGTGGGGGATGATGGTGTTGAATGCTGAGCTATAGTCCACAAAAAGCAGCCGCACACAGCTCCTACCTGTCTTCAAGACATACCCATTGTGTACCTTGAGGACAAGCTTAACATGCAGATTATTGTCCTTGGTTCAAGCAGAAGTAGTGGACACACAGTGTATACGTCATCATCTTCTTTTATCTTTTAGTGTATTACTTTCATCCACATTCTTTATATACAGCAAAACAGTCAGTCAGTCAGTCAGTCATTTTCTTTACCGCTTATTCCATAGTGGGTCGCGGGGAAGCTGGTGCCTATCTCCAGCAGTCTATGGGCGAGAGGTGGGGTACACCCTGGACAGGTCGCCAGTCCATCTCAGGGCAACATACAAACAACCATGCACACACTCATTCACACAGCAAAACAGATGCTCAGATTTTCTCCAAAAAAGCTCTTTTTCCCCTTAAAAACAGTTAAACATCGTTCTTCAGTCTGGTTAGTAAATTGATGTTTATTTGTACTTTAGCCAAGTAAATAGACAGAAGGTATGTTTTGTTAGTTATGTATTAGAAATGCACCAATCAGTCTATCCCTTGATCAGCTCTGATCAGTGATTGGTAAGACGGTTTTTGTTCCCACCTTTTCAGTTTAATAAAATCAGATTAAGGTTTGGGACACATGCTTTAATGCATAAATTGGGAATATATTGAAACGGTTTAATTTCTTGTATGATTCAAAACCGCTACCTCTATCAAGCTGCACATTTTCATCTTATAAGTGTTGCAATCCGAAGGAAAAAAAGCTGTTCTGCAGATTAGACCTCAAAGAAAAACGAAAATCGGTATTGTCCAGAAACAGTGCATCTCTATTAAACATAAAAATGGGATCAAGTTTAGGTAAAGCCTTTTAGTTTTTTCTAACCAAACGTCTGGGACTAAATAAATGGAGAGAAGTATTTGGGATGGCAGCTAAATTAAAACAAATCTAAACGTTTCACTCAAGCATCAAGAATATCGGGGGTCACTGTTTCAGCTGTGAGCTGTTTTGTGTGATCCAGATCCAGTTGCACATGCGTCCGCTCCACAGCTTTCCTGCTGTCTCTGTGCGTAGGGTTGGAGTAAAAAGCCCACATAGGGGATCCTTTGTTTAGGGAGAGTCTAGGCATGGAAGATAATTTACAAGCTTCTGAGGTCCTCATCCCATTGGCTAAAGATGCTCGGTCTGCATCTGCAAAAGGCATCCCATATGTGTGTGTGTCTATATGTGTGTGTGGAGCATGGGGAGTCCGACCACGCAGCACTTTTTCACAACTGCTCTCAGTCACCTCACTCATGACTCCCGGGTGTTTGTCCAACGCAAGGCTACTGTAGCCAGTGTTTTTGTTGAGTCTGGAGGAAGGCATAGCAAGATGGCCACCGGTACCCTTTAGGAATATCAAGCCTTAAACCTGAGGCGCGATTCCTGCTGAGGACAGATGAGGTAAAAGCTGCTGGAGCTTTTTACCCTGAGGCGCTTTGTCTAGCTGCAGAGGAGCTCCTCTGTTGTCTGTTTTTGTCACCCTGGAATCAGCTGACAGCAGCGCTCTGTTTGGAAGCTGGTGTTATTTTTACTCCTGCTAAATCACTGGGGACTTCTCTATGTTTTCTTGGGAAGTTTACTTTTGTAAGCAACAATCTGTTTTAATGTTTTTTATTTTATTTTATTTTATGTGGTTTTAGGCTTTTGCATTTCTGAAGAGCCCAATTGCTTCCTCTTTTGTCTCTTGAAATATTGTGGTCAGCAATATTTCTGCACATGCTCTTTTTAGCTACTTAGCAGATGCAATAAATTAAGGCTTGAGTTGCCTCTTGTTGTAACTTGGCAAACCTTACTTATTTGGCTGGTGTACTATAAAAAGCTATTTACTTGGCGGTTTGTCGAGAATGTCTTTCTATTACCTATATCGGCCAAACCGTAATAATTTTACAACTGACAGAGCTGAGTTCTCTTAAGCCTCTGATGTTTACTGCCACCTGCAGAAGTCTGTCTTTGTCTCTGTTTTGTGGTTTTCATGTAGTGTTTTGAGCATTAGACTACGTGAAACCCGGCTCAACCAGACAGGAAACGCTCGGTGAATGAATGAAGGAAATTCTCACATGTTCAGAGAAAAGCACATGAAACACTACGCTGTAAGCCAGGAAGGAAGCATGCTTTTTCATTGTTTCACTCTTAGTGTTGCAAAGTGACAGCTCCAGCGGTGTGATCTCTGCGCAGCCACAACGTAAGGAACGTGAGCACAGTTGAATGTGTTTTTGAATTGAAAATATTCACTTTTCCCAGTAAATTGGTTTAGTTTGTCTTTTTTCTGTTCTTTTGTAAATGAAAGCATACTCGTGCAAGCCTACTTGGAGTCACATGACTCTCTTGAGACACTTTGGCTTGTTAGGAATCACAAAGTGGTCACACTTTTGTTGCCTTGTTAAGCCTCTAAATGTGTGTTTGTGTGCATGAACCTCTCATCCTTAGCTGCTCTTGCCCTCCTTGGTTTTACCCTTCAAAAGAAAAATGTCAACATTTTTGCAGCTTTTCATATTGAATTGTATTTTTAGCTTGTAGCTAACATTAGTTACATACATTTCCTTGAAGAAATATTTTTTAAAGAGAGCTCAAGACAGTTGAGACCACTGCTGAAAATTGTCAATGATTAAATATCTTACATTTGTAACAACACACTTCGATATCAATACACAACATGATGGGTGACAGAGATAAAAGTATTGATTCCAAACTCTCCTGCTCAGATTTAAGTTAATAAAGTGAAGATTTATGTGGCGATTAGTTAGTAGAAAAAACCGGGACTCTATGCAGAGATTAAAAAGTACTTTTATGAAGAGACCAGTCTGCCTATATAACACCACATTCTTGAATGGCCGCTTGTAACTGAAACTGTAATTGAAAACATTAAAACTGTACTCCAGTTCTGACGTCACTTAAAGCTGATGTGGTATACTGTATAGAAGGGAAGTTAAAATATTAATATACCACCAGAGTGCAGCTGCACACAAACACTCTCTCCTCCATGTAAACAAACATGTTGCAGCTCACTGTCATGACTAAATATGTAAAAGGATTGTTTAGAGTGAGCGGTTATAGATTTAAAGTGACCTATGTATATCAGCAGATGTATTGAACTGACACGGGACAGAAATACAGTAAAAACCACTGTAAAAGAAAGCATTTTCTTTTCTGACGAATTGTTTACTCCCTGCTCAAGCTTAGTGGCAGTTCTTGCTCTGATTGAGCCTTTGCTCATGTCGCTCCGCAGCCAGGTGGTAATAAATGCAGTGCAGTCCCGCAGAAAGCGCGTGAACTAGTCTCCCTATTCTCACCAGCGAGCAGGGGAAGTCTACACAACACATAGGGGTACTCGTCTGACAGCTAAGTTAGGTGTTATCATATGGTGCTTGTGCATCTCCCTTTCTAATACCCCCCTGGGCAACTGCCCCTATGGCCGGTCATGTCAGAAAACACCACTTTCAATATTTATGATTTTATGTCTCTAAAATACAGTGATACTGTAACCCCTCATACTTGACCTTTAAAATTATGACAGACCTAGCATTTGGACTAACAGCAAAACTAACAGAAATGTGTTTGCCTTTCAAACAGTGTAATACTTCAAAGTAAGAGTAACCTCAGACACCCTGAGGCAGCTCGGCACAGAAACACAGTTCTAACACATCGCAGACCCAACTCTCTCTCCAGGGACCCAGTGGCTAAATGAGAACACATGTATCCTCATTTACATCCTCCATTTGGCTCTCTGTTATCATAAAGTCTAATATAACATAAAAAATACAGCAGCTCTGCTTTGATGTCGTTTTAAGATGATAAAAACTGGGATTGTTGCATGCACGTGCATGCTGACACGTGTGAGTCTGCTACAGACTTCCAGTGCTGTTTAGCCATTGAAAATTGCACTTTGTGACACACTACCTCTTCCTCCTTCTCGACTCGGTGTGTGTCTCCTTTTCTGCACTTTTATTTGAATATTGCTGTGGCCCTTTTCTGCATGCAAATACCTTAACTTCAATTTATTAGTAAATGTCTACAAAGTTTAAATTGTAGACAGCTTCAGAGTATCAAACAATCTGTTAAAATTTCAGTTCAAACAGTTCAAAATGCTTTCTGCAAGAGATTCTGACCAACCTGGATGAAAAAAATCATTACAGATATAGACAAAATAAACAAAATCTACTCAATTTCAATTAAACTCTTGCAATATAAAGAGGCTTGTCAGTGGATATAAACAAAGTACATATTATACAATATAAATACCTAATGATTGGGTTCTGAGCATCTCCAAATCTGCAGCTCTTGTGTTTTCCCATTCTGCAATGGTGAGTATCTATCTGAATGTGTCCCAAGGAAGCAATTGTGATGAATTGGCAGAATGGTCAGAGGCAGCCAAGATTCACTGAGGCAGTTGGGGCGTGAAGGTTGGCCCGTTCCAGCAGACAATCTGCTATAAAGGTTAATGCTGTTTCGAAGAGAAACTTCTCAGAACGCATTGTGCACAACAGTTTGTTGCCTATTGGGCTGCATAGCTCCAGACCAAGTATGCCCATGCTGGTCATGATATGTAAACACACAGACTGCACTGAAAGAAGTCCCCCAGAAATGGGGTATTGTTCATTATTAATCCCTTCAGATCTCAGTTCTCCGTTTCATTTCTTCTTACAGTTCCAGATCCAAGAGCGAAACTTCAGCTTCGTGTGAATGTGTCCATTTTGGAGCAGGGTTATATTTTTTGGTCAGCACCCTTCATAACAGTGTGGAAGGCCACACTGGTGTTCCAGCGGTTTCCAGTTTATGACAGATTTGAGCCATGATGGTTACCAGAACTATTCCAGAATCTTATTGATGGCTCCAAAAATTATTTTACCTAAATTCAAAATTGTGCTTCCAGTTCTTGAGTTGTTTGTTGTATAATCCTTTCACCATGAAAAAAATTATGCTTCAAATATATAATTAAAGGCCTAAAAATAATAAAACAGTCATGTCCGTGGTGAGTGAATGAAAGCTTTTATTGGAGCCGTGTTTCCTACCAATGATGGAGGGCGTTAGCTCTGAGAAGATACAGTGAATATTCATCCGAATGCATGGGGACCCTGAAGAGATCACATGTGGGATATCACAAGGCTCAACTCTTTGTACACCACATGTCTCCATAAACCAAAACACACAGTGTACATCACAAACAGGAAATATCTGATAAGTTTACAACGGGCCAGCTTTGGGTTTTTGATATTGCTGTTCTTTATATATCGTTAAAAATCTCTTTGGCTTCTTTTTGTATTTGCTTAAATACAACAAATGCTCTGCACTGCTGTAATACAGCATCAGAGTCAACTTGATCCAGATGGAAGAATGTTGATAAAAAAAACATAATTATGTGGTCAGTGCATGTGTTTTCTATTTGTTCTGTTAGTTCAAAGGCGTCTGGTTTGTATTGAGAGGCTGTAAGGCTGGTGTGCACATCTCCCTCTAAAACAGTTTTAAATCAGTGACCATAGAGTTTAATGAGAGTTTATGCCAGGTAAATGGTGATGAAGAACATAACTCAAGCTCCCCTGCAGTCCAGCTACTTCATTAGAGTGAACTTGGGGGTTTATAAAATTACTTAAGACGCGGTATAATATTGCACGATAACCTCCAATTAAAACCCTAACAGCAGCTTAGTTTTAGCACATTAGTTACCAGTTTGTTATCTAATCCTCATTTTTACAATAAGAATGTCTCTGCCTTGTTTCCACCATCTAAAACAAAACAAGACTTCCACAGACACTACAAGATGTGGGGAATGATTGTTTGCTCGTAGTCACAGGTTACTTTGAGTATGTGTTTACCCAGGCTTTTGGGGGCAATCAATGAGCGATGGTACTTTGGACCTTTGGAGTATTGTTACACTTTTTGTCGTCAATAGTCTTGAATGATGGAAAAAGCTGTGCTGCACCACTCAAATGACAGGGCACATGGGTGAACATGGTCTGTGTGAATGAGTGCGTAAATTTGCACATTTTATTGCATTCTCAGGGAAACACCTCCATGTAAAGCCTCGAACACAACAAGTGCATACTCGCTGCATACATGAACTCAGTGAACCTCAGATAGCGGCGCTGTCATGAACTGTGATTCTGAAATGTTTACTCACTGGCTCTTGGCTACCTGTGGGTCAGGACCTCTAACCAAACTACGGGACATCTGATTCCTCACCTCAGCGGTGGACTAATACAATTACATATTGTGCAAAAGTATTCATACATCTTGAGCCTTTTCTCATTTTGTCTCATTTACATCCACAAATGTCAATATATGTTATTGGAATTTGATGTGATGTGTCGTGTAATTTTATATTGGAAGGAAAATTATACATGGTTGTCGAATTTTTTTACAGATAAAAATCTGAAAAGTGTGGGTTCATTGCACAGGAGTCAATACTCCATAGGACCACCTTTCGCTAAAATTACAGCTGCGAGGCGCGGCGCTGGTGGTGTAGAGGTGAAGCGCGTGGCCATATATAGAGGCTATACTCCTCGATGCGGCCATCCCGGGTTCGAGTCCTGGACCTGGCGACCTTTGCCGAATGTCTCCCACTCTTTCCTGTCTGCCTACTGTTGAAAAATAAAGGCCTCTAGTGCTGAAAAAATATCTAAAAAAAAAATACATCTGCAAGTTATTTGGAGCATTTCTGTATCAGATTTGCACATCTAGAGATTGAAGGTTTTAACCATCAATTTTGAGGTTTGCTACAGAATTGTTTCACTGTTTAGATAATGTGCTGAGGGGAAAATGCATTTTTCTCCCCTACACATAGTTGTTTGCAGGGAGGCCATAAGGCTCAGGTTTGGTCTCATCTTCCAGAGCACCTTCTTCCACATGCTTGCTGTGTCCCCTACACGGCTTCTAGCAAACTGCAAATGGGGCTTCCTATGGCTTTCTTTCAACGATATCTTTCTTTTTGCCAGTCTTCCCTGAAAGCCAGATTTGTGGAGGGCACCACTAACAGTTTTCCTATCCAGTTCTCCTGCCCAAACTGTCTCTGCAAGTCCTTCAGAGTTGCCAGCAGACCTCTTGGCTGCTTCTCTTAATGTACTACGTGTAATTTTAGTTGAACTGTAGTTTGTATTTGCTCCATATTCTTAGTTTTCAGAAGATGGCTTGAACAGTGCTCCATAATAAGTTCAAAGTTTGGGTTACGACCTAACCTTGTTCTCTAACAAACCTCTAAATTACACAAAGGTAACCTCTACAGTCTTCACAGAACAGCTCAGAGTTCAAATTACACAGGGGTATTAGAGTAAAAGAGGCTAGATAAAAACTGTGCACAATGTTCCTTACACTTCATAACTATGCACTACTTTCTGTTGGTTTACCACATCAAATCCCAATAAATGTTATTGCTATGTGAGGTCTTAACATGACAAAATGTGAAAAAGTTCAGGGAGTGTGAGTACTCTCTCAAGAAACTGTAAATCTGCATAATTAGCAGGGTTTAAAGCTTCAGTCTTATTTACAGAGAGCAGATTCCTTGTTTGCCATAATGTGGCTGCAGCGGATGCTCGTGCCATACTGGGAGGCAGTCTGTTGCGCTGTGTGTCATGACTGTTTATAGGGAGCTGAATCACTGTGTTCTGTCTGAGCTTGTTGAGTCACCTCACTTCTTCATGTTTCTCCTCTGCTTTTCAGGTGGCTCCAGAAATTGGCTCGGTAAATGGCAACCGCAAGGCACAGATGGATGATACCCACATGGCAGCGGAGGAGGACGCAGAGGAGGATGGCCACAAACATCATACTCAATCTCCTCTTATCGTCCATTCTTCCCCCAACCAAGGTGGACAGCCGGCACTTATTAAAAGAGAATCAGAGTTGGATTTGACCAATGGTGCACTTCACCGACACATATGTTCTTCTGTCACTTATCAGAATGGTTCTGACAAGAATTTTACAAAGCCTAATGGTGCTAATATGACCAATCGGTCTGAGTCTGATCTGAAATCGGCATGTAAAATGACCACAATGGGATCAGAGCTTCAAAGGACTATATTCGCTGCAATCCCAAACGACAGCTCCGAGAATGGGCCCAGGACGTCTCCAGATGACATATCAGCTCCACTAAAGAAAATCAAACTGGAAGAGCCGTGGCTGTGGATCACTGAGCAGACTACCACACAGCTGAGTAGAAAGGATGATGATACGTGCGAAGACCCACTGTCGATGCTGGCGGCGGTTGTGTGCCTGTCCGTCACAGAGAGGAAGGGACTGGAGGAGCAACTTCTCGGGACACGTTCTACCATTCTGCGCTCCATCAAAACAGAACCGCCAGATTTGCACTTTGTCAAAACAGAAAAAGATGAGTTAAAGAAAAGCACTCCTGCTAATTTGCAAAGGAATCCCCAACCCATCAAAAGTGAACCTCCTCAAAGTGTCCTGTTACCCAGTGTGCAGTGCTTGGCAGAGAGAAGAAACCTTAGTTTTGATCAGGCTATTGCTATCGAGGCCTTGACTCAACTGGCAGTTATACCTCAAAGCTCCTCGAGTCCCATTAAAGCTGAAAGTAATGCTGAACTTCCCATTTCTTCCTGTTCCCCAAGTTTCAACACAAAGCCTGCACAGCAAGAAGCTAAACCTGCATCAGCCATTCACTACAATAAAGTCTCGGTCATCAGCTCACCACTACACCAGACGTCAGTGATACGCCCTCCTGTGGCCAGACAGGGGAATGTCATTCAATGTCCCCGAAGGTTGAGCTCCGACACACATCCTCCTGTGACAGATATGGGCTCAAACTGCAGGGACACAGAGCAGCGTCATGCTCCTTATGTCATCAATTCACAGTGCAGCTATAGGGAGTCCATTCAAATACAGTCCCACAGGGATCATGAGCGGTTGGTGGAGGACAGAGAAAGGTGTGTCATTAAAGTGAGGAGGAACAGGGATGAGGAGGAAGTGGCAGCTCAGCTGGCCGATCTGGCCTTCATTATCCAGACGCGACACAATCAGCAGTCAGAGAAAGACCCCCCTAAAGGAACACCTGTTTCCGCTATAAAGTACAACTACAAATCCCAGCAAACCCCCTGTCAGAAAAAGCCCCCCTTAAAAAAGATCAAAACTACACCCTCCAAGCCCAGGAAGAGGAAAAACGATGGATTACAAGAGGGAGCCAACCACAGGACCCCGCTCTCAAGAGGCATGCCGGACAGGAGCAGAGGCCAGAGTGGTCTCCAGCATGGGAAGTCAAGCCGTCACCGCAAGAACAACTTATTTATGCCTCTTGGTCAAATTGATCTGAAGAAATACTTGACTGAGGCTCAAGAGGGAAAGAGGCAAATGATCCATCAAAGTAACACTCACAATACAAGTCTGTCTCAAAATCCCAGCACTCTGTTAACAACAAACCACACTGGTGCTCGAGAAAGCCAGCCATCGTCTCATTCTAATGGTCTTCCTCACCAACACAATCAATGCAATGGTTTCATTGCAAGACCAGAGGAGTACCATGTGTTATCTCAGGTAGAGCCGCCTATTGGTGAGCTGCGGCACGGTGCTATTCCTGACACCAACCCTGCAAAACCAGCTTTTCTTAGCAATGTCAATGGGTTCCATGTTCTGACTAATGGCTTTTCAGGACCTCCTGATTCCCCTCCTCCAAGCCAACAGAGCTACTACAAGTTAGAGAAGTCCGGGTCAGTCACTGTCTTGTCCACAGCTACTGACGGGGCTCATCCTGCAGAGTCGACTCCAACGAGGAACAGTGTCAACAACTTTCTGGACTCTCCGATGAGTTTTCTGGATACCCCTATCAAGAACCTGCTCAGCACACCTTCCAAGAAAATGGCAGATCTTCCATCCTGTCAGTGTGTGGGTGAGTTTCTTCTGCTTTCTAATCTTCACTGCATCGTTACAGTGTCCTTCACATATATCAGCACCCATGGTAATTTTGTTTTTGTTTTGTTGGAGTACATTTGTTTGAGTACATTTATGTGGGGTGTGGGTGGTGTTGTAGCTTTAATTTAGCACTACCGTTCACACTTCTACAGATTTTATTACATTTTGTGTCATTGCAGACACAGTCTTTGGTGTACTCTTTTGGGGTTTTTATGTGACAGACCAACACAAAGTGTTGAAATTGTGAATTGAAAGGATTATCTGCAAAGTGCATTTGCATGTAGCCCCCAGTCAGTTAGTTCTTTGTAGGATCACCTTTTGCTCTAGTTGCTGCTGAAACCCTTTTAGGTTTGTGTCTCTGTCACCTTTGTGCAGCCTAATACTGAATTAGTTTCCCCATTCTTTGCAAATTAGCTCAAGTTAAGTCAGACTGCTCTCAAGTTTTGCTATAGGTTCTCAATTAGATTTAGGTCTGGGCTTTGACTGGGCCATTCTGACAGATCATTATTCTTTGATCTTAACCTGTCCTGCTGGAAGATGAGCCTCTGCTCTTTGTAGCCCCTAAAAGTTTACCCTGTATTTAACTCCATCAATTTCCCAATCTACCCTGACCAGCTGTCCCTGCTACAGAAATACCCTCCCACAGCATAATGCTACCACCACCATGTGTCACTGTGGGGTTGGTGCGTTTTTGGTGATGTGCAATATCAGTATTCAGCCACACATAGCATTTTGCATGAAGGCCAAAAAGTTCTGATTTGTTCTCATCTGACCAGAGCACCTTTGCCTTACATGTTTACTGTGTTCCTTACATGTGCCAAACTGCAGAAAGGAGCTTTTAGGGCTTTCTTTCCACAACGGCTTCATTCTTACCACACTTCCTTAAAGGACAGATTTCCAAACAGCTTGTCAACACTCCCACCCGAGCTGTGCATCTCTGCAGCTCCTCCAGATTTATCAAAAGCATCTTGACTGCTTCTGTGATTAATACTCCTTCTCTGTCATTTTAGCAGGATGGCCATGTCTTGATATGTTTGTGGTTGCATCACACTCTGATCATGAACTTAACAGAGCTCTGTGAGATGTTTAAAGCTTGGGGTGTTATTCTGTAGTCTCACCCTGCTTTAAAATTCCCCAAAACTTTATTCCTGACCTCTCTGCTGTGTTCCCTGGTCTTTATATAAGTTTTTGATCACTAATGTTCCCTTACAAACCTCTGAGGCCTTCTTAGAACACATTTTGTTACAATTGGTTGCTCTAGATTTTATTTATGCCCCTTTTCCACTTGCTCGATTTGGCCAGCCAGGAACAGCTCCGCACAGCTCTGCACGTTGTGTGTTGCATTTCTATAGACCCGCTTTTGCTCCGCTGAAGGGAACACATCCTGGAAGCGCGGCTTTAAAGCATCATGTGTCGTGCTGCATAACCGCGAATGAAACACCCAACCGCCAATGTAACGAAGAAAAGACTGAAACGCGTTACAAAAACAAGAAGTAACACGTATATTGCCTGGGGATTAAATATGCTGTCTGCATTGACAATCATATTTGATGAGTAGGATTTTGACATCTGTTTTATTATTGTTATTAAAGATTTCGCTTTATCTTTAAGAGACTTGGAAAGATTTGAGGTCCCATTTCATTTCTAATAGTTGTTGCCTGTATATTTATTCAGCTGCCGCTGAATATTGCAGTCTCCTATGATCGCCAGAAAAGCTTGCACCTCGTCATTGCTCCAAGGGGTGACTTTTCCGGATAACTGTGCGGACTCCATCATATGTTTCTCTCACTCGCTTGAATGTACGTTTGAAAATGCCGGTTGTTTTTTTTTAACGCTGGTCGACTCTTAGGGCTGGCCGCGCCCACGGCCATTCAGTGAACAGCTGTTTGTTCACGTCACACACAGTATCGACTTGGCCTCGCTTAGCCCTGCTAAGAAGGAGGTACCAAAAAAAAGTTACCGGTACTGAATTAACAGTAATGGAAATGCTCGCGAAGCAAGCCGAGTGGAGCCGAGTGTAGCCAAGTCGGGCCGAAGCGAGCCAGTGGAAAAGGGGCATTAGAGACATCAAGTTAACTTCAGATTTTCATTTGCAAAGATATTTAAAACCATGTATCATTTTTCTTTAAGTTCCTATTCATGTGGTCCTTAGTGCTGGCATGTCACATAAAACTGTCTAAGATCATAAGAAAATGCTCAAGGTAGGGCTGAAATTTCAGGGACTCGATTGATCAATTGCAGTTAATGCACATATTCCCAAATCTTTTCTTTATGTTCCATCTTTCTAATTTGCCCACCATTTTCTCAGCCACTAAAAATATACATTTGGTTTGGACAACAAAGGCAGTTAGACATCTGTCAACAGGCCAACTATATTACTGGCATGCAAGGTATGAATGCATGGAACCTGATATATGATATCCTTTCAAATATTGCTTCCAACCAGTGCTTTATGATTTCAGCATTGCAAACACTAATACTGCGATGAGGATTGCAATTTGATATATTATGCAGTTCTAGTTAAAGGGGTATGAATACTTCTGCAATTTACAGCTTATCCACAGTAACACTGTATTTCTCTGTCATGTCTAATGATCCATTTGACCGGGAATGAAAACTTCCAAAATGGTTGTTTTTGGTCTATATATGGTTTCATAGAAACTGAAGGCAGTCTTTAACCAGTGCTACTGTGTCAGTAACCAGTCAGATGTTAATAATAACTATGTTTTTTTGTTTTTCACAGACCAAATCAGTGAAAAGGAGGAAGGCCCTTACTACACTCATCTTGGAGCGGGACCCAACGTTGCTGCCGTGAGGGAAATGATGGAAAACAGGTAAACTGACCTGATTTAACAAAACACAATTTGAGAACCTCCTTGGTAAGAAGGAAGTTTGGTTAAGGTAGTTTAACACTTGCACTATGTGTCACACTTCATCACATATGCACAAAACACACAGAAACACACAGCATGCTGAAACAGGAAACCCCTGAAACTGAGACCAGGGGGTCCATAAGCTAAGATGACAACTTTCAAACGTCTTTGCCTCCATCTCTGTCCAACCGACAGCCAGATCCTTACTGGAACAATAATAAATAATAACTAGGTTCAGAGAATGTATAGCAGCAGATAGAGTTAGGATGCAAGGAGAGCTTGAGTAAACTAATGGAACAAGTGTCAGTATAGTGATGTCTGGTTATTGTGGTCAGACCCCTGAACAAGAGCAACAAATATAAACTTTAATGGTAGCTGTGATAGAAAAGAGTCAGAACAGACAGTTTATTACAGTGGCTGTGAACAGAGACATGTAGGTGCTAGTCATGAAAATGTTACTGATTTATAATACAATCCTTATTACATTTCTTAGTTAGTAATACTGTTTTAAAATGAAATTACCATTAAAACCCAATGTTTTAACTGCAATATTAAAGACCCCAGCATCTCAGATGCTAATCAGGAATATATCAACCACCAAAAAGCTCAGCACCTAAAATGTTGCTGGTTGTTGGATTTTTTTTCAACGCACAAGGACGGATTTCTGTAGATGTTTTTGTTTTCCCTACATGCAGAAAGAAATAACATGGCTAGTTCTCTGCTACTAGTTGCCTATTCACTAATGCTAAGTGAGTTTACTTTAAGCAGTTAAAACACGAGTCACGATGATGGGTGCGTTGTGGATTTACTCTACTGTGACTTTATTTAAAGGACAGTTGTCAAATTTGTTAATATATGTGATGAAAAATGACTACTACTAATTATTATAATAATGGTTTTATTGATATGGTATTAATTACATTTATGCTGTTGGCTTCAGTCTGAAAAAGTATGGAATTTGCTTCAGTTTTTCAAGGTCTGGAAAAGTATTGAGAAACGAAAATTGAATATTTGAGTTTCCAGATTTTATTCCATATCCTATTTTCAAAAAGATAAAAATGAGAATTTCCTAAAAATACAGTTCTTTTCACAATACAGTAATATTTGTTTGCATCAGACCAGTAATACAGCAGCATTTTTACTTTTACTTTTATCCTTACAGACCAATGCACACTCCTTCAAAAATAATAAGGGTCATGTTGCTGCCTTTTTTCAAATCTAAACATCTAAAACCTTGATTTGAAGCTGTTTAGATGCTGTTTAAACAGAACTATGTCGTTCATTAACTGGGTTTGGCTTTGGAAAACAAGACATTAAAACAATCCTTTAAGCTGTTACAAACAGTGCAAATGAGTGATCACCAACTGTGTTTTAAAACTCTATAGTTAGTATTGAATTTAGTCCTAATTGGACAGCTTTAAATTTTATTGATTAAGGAACAGAGCTGATCTATGTTGGTTCAGATACCAAAAAACTGTGAAATGCGCTTTTACCATATTTCCAAACCAGAAGTCAACCTCAGATGTGACATACAGGGGTTGGACAATGAAACTGAAACACCTGTCATTTTAGTGTGGGAGGTTTCACGGCTTAATTGGACCAGCCTGGTAGCCAGTCTTCACTGATTGCACATTGCACCAGTAAGAGCAGAGTGTGAAGGTTTAATTAGCAGGGTAAGAGCACAGTTTTGCTCAAAATATTGAAATGCACACAAAATTATGGGTGACATACCAGAGTTCAAAAGAGGACAAATTGTTGGTGCAAGTCTTGCTGTCGCATCTGTGACCAAGACAGCAAGTCTTTGTGATGTATCAAGACCCACGGTATCCAGGGTAATGTCAGCATACCACCAAGAAGGACGAACCACATCCTTGACTTTAAATTTTCTGCTTCTAAATTCAGACAAGACAGAAGTTGTCGTCTTTGGACCGGAGTCTTTAAAAAAGAAACTGCTTAGTCAATCACCTAACCTGGATGGCATTAAATTGACCTCCGATAATAAAGTAAAAAACCTTGGTGTTATTTTTGACCAGGACATGTCATTTAAATCCCATATTTAACAGGTTTCTAGGATTTACTTTTACCATCCCGGAACATTGCCAAAATTAGAAATATCCTGTCCAGGAGTGATGCTGAAAAACTAGTCTATGCATTTGTTACTTCAAGGCTGGACTATTGTAATTCGTTACTATCAGGATGTCCACAAAATGCAGTTAAAAGCCTTCAGCTGATTCAAAATGCTGCAGCAAGAGTTCTGATGAAAATTAAAAAGAGAGATCATATTTCCCCTACTTTAGCTTCCCTTCATTGGCTCCCTGTTAAATCCAGAATAGAATTTAAAATTCTCCTCCTCACATATAAAGCCCTTAATTATCTAGCTCCATCATACATCAGAGATCTGATTGTTCCATATGTTCCTAACAGAGCACTTCGTTCTCAGACTGCAGGTTTACTGGTGGTTCCTAGAGTCTCTAGAAGTAGAATGGGAGGCAGATCCTTTAGTTATCAGGCTCCTCTCCTGTGGAACAAGCTCCCAGTTTTAGTCCGTGAGGCAGACACCCTGTCTACTTTTAAGGCTAGGCTTAAAACTTTCCTTTTTGATAAAGCTTATAGTTAGAGTGGCTTAGGTTATCCTGAGCTATCTTCCTTATTTTACCTCTGTCTTCTTCTCCGCTTGTTGGATGGAGTAAGGGGGAGTCAGGTTTAGCCTAAACCGGCTCAGTTATGGTTGAGGTGCAAACACACCCTCCATTTCTGCTACCTGTATGACTCCCTCTCTTTTCCAATGGTTATGGTCAATCTGACAGAGAGAGATATCCCAATCGTTGTGGTTTTTAGTATAACAGTGGCCATCAGTGGGCTCTAGATGGACACCCTGTCTACTTTTAAGGCTAGGTTTAAAACTTTCCTTTTTGATAAAGCTTATAGTTAGAGTGGCTTAGGTTATCCTGAGCTATCTCTGTAGTCATGCTGCTATAGGCTTAGGCTGCTGGAGGACATAATGACCACTTTCACCCTCTTCGCTACATTCTCACACTACTCTCCAATTTTGCATTATTATTTTCTCTTCCTAGAAACTACACCTGGCCTGACTCTGTGTCTACCTGTGACACCTTTCTGGAGAGGGGCATCGTCCAAGCTTCTGCTGGCAACAACTTAATGCTCACCCTCTACCGATGATCCACATGGCCCTGTCTTTCAGTGTTTAACCCTTTCTCTCTCCTAGACATGGCAATTGACTGAGCTTTTGCTGTGACTAACTCTATGAGCTCTCTTTCAGACTCTAACCTTGAAAACTGGCTCAGAGTTTATCTGTTCCTTCTGTGTAGGTGAAACGACTAAAGGAGCTACATCCATTAACATTTACCTTTTCCTTCCCATAGAAAGTATTGCTGGATCAGTGCTTCTTTGTTCTCTTTGTGTCTCTGCTCTGTTTTCTCTAACCCCCAGTCGGTTGTGGCAGATGGCCGCTCACACTGAGCCTGGTTCTGCTGGAGGTTTCTTCCTGTTAAAAGGGAGTTTTTCCTCTCCACTGTTGCTACATGCATGCTCAGTATGAGGGATTGCTGCAACGTCATCGCCAGTGACTGTCCACTGTCTCTACATGCTCATCCAGGAGGAGTGAATGCTGCAAGTCACTGACTGGATGCAATCTGCTGGGTTTCCTTTGACAGAAAAACTTTTTATCCAATTTGAATAAATAACAGAATCTGACTGCACTTTTCAATGGTTAGGGTTAATTGGAATATATGTACCTGACTTTTGTGAAGTGCCTTGAGACGACATGTGTTGTGAATTGGCGCTATATAAATAAAACTGAATTGAATTGAATTGAATCCAACAGGATCAACTGTGGACGCAAGAGGAAGCTGTCTGAAAGGGATGTTCAGGTGCTAACCCGGATTGTATCCAAAAAACATAAAACCACGGCTGCCCAAATCACGGCAGAATTAAATGTGCACCTTAACTCTCCTGTTTCCACCAGAACTGTCCGTCGGGAGCTCCACAGGGTCAATATACACGGCCGGGCTGCTATAGCCAAACCTTTGGTCACTCATGCCAATGCCAAACGTCGCTTTCAATGGTGCAAGGAGCGCAAATCTTGGGCTGTGGACAATGTGAAACATGAATTGTTCTCTGATGAGTCCACCTTTACTGTTTTCCCCACATCCAGTAGAGTTACGGTGTGGAGAAGCCCCAAAGAAGCGTACCACCCAGACTGTTGCATGACCAGAGTGAACCATGGGGGTGGATCAGTGATGGTTTGGGCTACCATATCATGGCATTCCCTTGGCCCAATACTTGTGCTAGATGGGCGCGTCACTGCCAAGGACTACCGAACCATTCTTGAGGACCATGTGCATCCAATGGTTCAAACATTGTATCCTGAAGGCGGTGCCGTGTATCAGGATGACAATGCACCAATACACACAGCAAGACTGGTGGCAAGATTGGTTTGATGAACATGAAGTGAAGTTGAACATCTCCCATGGCCTGCACAGTCACCAGATCTAAATATTATTGAGCCACTTTGGGGTGTTTTGGAGGAGCGAGTCAGGAAACGTTTTCCTCCACCAGTATCACGTAGTGACCTGGCCACTATCCTGCAAGAAGAATGGCTTAAAATCCCTCTGACCACTGTGCAGGACTTGTATATGTCATTTCCAAGAAGAATTGACGCTGTATTGGCCGCAAAAGGAGGCCCTACACCATACTAATACATTATTGTGGTCTAACACCAGGTGTTTCAGTTTCATCGTCCAACCCCTGTATATTCAACATAGAATTTAATCATGTGGTTGTTTTACATGCTGAGGATAACAAATGTTTGTTTTCGTCCCACAGGTATGGTGCCAAAGGAAATGCAGTGAGGGTGGAAGTTGTTGTTTACACTGGGAAAGAAGGCAAGAGCTCCCAGGGGTGTCCCATAGCTAAATGGGTATGTGACTGCTGTAATGCTCATAATCGCTTAATTTTCCTCACTGTGATTGCATGTTGAAGCCAGCCGTGTATTTGGCGAAAGAGCGTCTCCCTTTTGAAACATGATTTTGTGTCTGTTGTCTGCCCACCATCTGACTCGTTTTCTGCCTAATCATCCGGCAGGTGATCCGACGTGGGAGTGAAGAGGAGAAGTTGCTGTGTTTGGTCCGCCAAAGGCCAGGGCACTACTGCGAGACGGCCGTGTTGGTGATCCTCATACTGGCATGGGAGGGAATCCCTCGAGCGGTGGCAGATCACCTTTACCAAGACCTCACAGAGACCCTCTTTAAATATGGCTCCCCAACCAGTCGCCGCTGTGCCCTCAATGAAGAGTGAGTACCTTTTATCCTCTGTTTTCCTTTTTAGCTTGCTTCATCTCGACTGTTTCTGTCTGTTTCCTCAATGACCTTACCTCTCTGTCTCTGCAGTCGCACATGTGCATGCCAGGGTTTGGACCCGGACACATGCGGTGCTTCTTTTTCCTTTGGCTGTTCCTGGAGTATGTACTTCAATGGTTGCAAGTTTGCCCGCAGCAAGGTGCCACGCAGGTTTCGTCTGCTCGGCGACCTTCGGGAAGAGGTTAGGGGGTGTTTGCTCATTTGAACTGTTAAAGCTCCTAAAACACTACGAGCACCCACCAACTCTGTTTGGTGATGTAATATTTTGTCTGTGTAATCAGTGTATGTTTAATTTGTTTTATGGTATAATAAACAACAGTTTCTCATAATAAGTTGCATTTCATTTGCTATAAATAACCACCTTTAAAACCAATGAAATGTTTTCAAGTATTTTGCCTCCTAGTGGCCGATGCTGAGTATGTCATTTTAAGGCATATAAAGAAAATTTCAAATGAAACAAATTTCCTTAGCAACCAAAGAAAAAAATCCAAAATCTGTTGCTTTTAGGAGGAGAAGATCGAGAGCAACCTTCAGAGTTTGGCCACTGATCTTGCTCCACTCTACAAAAAACTGGCTCCTGTGGCGTTCCAAAACCAGGTATGAAACATTAACCAGCTAAACATACCTGATAATTATAATTTTTACATACAACCTTATAATTTGCCCCGTTTTTTTTACTGCCAACACTGTGTATAAATGCCTTATTTTCATTCGATCTCTTTACAGGTGGAGTATGAGGCAGCAGGGGACGCTTGCCGGCTGGGCAGGAAGGAGGGGCGTCCTTTTTCAGGGGTCACGGCTTGTGTAGATTTCTGTGCCCACGCTCACAAAGACACCAGCAACATGAACAATGGCAGCACTGTGGTAAGCTTGCTTCATAAGTTGAGAGACCTCCATCAGAACTGATATTAGGCTGTTTACCGGCAATGCTTTACAATCGTATTCATAGCTCTTGGACTACAAAAACTAAAACTACAAACTTTAATGTGCTTTCTTGGGATTTTTATGTTATAGATCAACATGAACTACAGCAAAACTGTGAAGTGGTAGGAAAATAATTCATGGTTTGCAAATTCTTTTGGATGCATTCGTATTCAACAACCCTGAATCACTACTTTCTAGAAACAGTGTTGACTACCATTAAGTCTTTTTATGGTATGTCTCTACCAGCTTTGAATATCTGGAGGCTGAGAAGTTTGCTAATTCTTCTTCGCAAAATAGCCTAAGCTTAGTAATATTTGAAGGGGAATATCTGTAAACAGCAATTTATAAGTCTTGCCTCAGATTCTCAATTAGATTTAGATTTGAACTTTGTTGGGGTCATTTAAACACATTTGATATAAACCAGTTTTTATCAACTAGTGGGTCCCAACCCAAACATGGGTCACGACTAATTTTCAGCACGCCTTTATTGGGTCAACGGATCCAGGGGAACTCGCTTTCCATACTCCTTACAGTAGGTGGTGATCATGTCCTGTAATGTCAGTTGACACTGATAATTTGAGACCATAGAAGAAGACACTCAAAATTGTAGTGTTCTGTTAGAATTAAAAACGTAATCTCTGTCTTATATGCTTTTTCAGGTGTGCACTTTAACAAAGGAGGATAACCGTGCGGTGCGGAACATACCTGAGGATGAACAGCTTCATGTGCTCCCACTTTACAAGATCTCTGACAGAGATGAGTTTGGTCAGGTTGAGGGCCAGTGGGCCAAGATCCAGAGCGGTGCTTTGCATGTTCTCTCCTCCTTTCCCAGAGAGGTAAGTGGACAGTAAAGCAGTGTTTGACATTTAGGAAATATTTTTTGTTAGGTAAAAGTTTCATAAAAATGAATTATTTTGTCACAATTTTAATCTAAATCAAATCCAATGTATTTTAGTAGGATTTTACTTGGCAAAGTAACATAAAGTACCAGATAATTGTGGAGCAGTAGGAAGTTGATACAAGGTTTTCCACATTTTTACAAATTATAATCTGTAACGTGTGGCATACATTTCTATTCAGCCCCCTTTATTTTGAGAACATTGAACAAAATCTAGTGCAACCATTTCTGTTTAAACCTCACAAAATAGTAAACAGAGTCCACCTGTGTGTAATGTAAACTCAGTGACTCGGTGAGCTGCAGACATCCAAGCTCAGAGGAGAGAATTTGCTAACAGAACAACTATTAGTTGTGCAATCCGAAACCCTGCCCCTTATGGAAGACTGAGAAGAAAGCCTCTGATGAAAGAAAGCCTAAGAGTCATGTTTGCAGTTTGCCAGAAGCTATGTAGGAGACACACCAATTATAAAAGAAAGTTATCTGGTCAGCTAGATCAACGTGGATTTTTGCCTGCATGCTGGCAGCATCATGCTGTGGGGATTCATTTCCTCAGTAGAGACAGAGAAGCTGGCCAGAGTCAATGGTAAGATGAAAAAAAGCTAGATAAAGGGAACTTTTGGAAGAGTACCTGTTTGAAGTGGAAGAAGACCTGAGACTGAGATGGAGATTTACCTTTCAGATGGACGACACTAAACACACAGCCAGATCTCCAATGGAATGATTTAGATCAAAGCCAAAGTACAGGCCTAAATCCAACTGAGAATCTTTGGCAAGACTTGAACATTTATGTTCACAAACAGTGCTTGTCTTCACTCAGTCTGACTAAGCTTGAGCTATTCTGCAGATGAAGGAAAACTCTCAATCAGATATACAAAGCTGTTATACATACCTCAAAAGACTTGCAGCTCTAAGTGTAACAAAATGTGGTTCTACAAAGTATCAAATCAACAGAACTTCATTGGAAATGCAGGCCACAATTTTCAGACCCATATTTGACAAAACATTTTAAAACCATGTATCCTTACCGTCCAGTTTTCAATTATGCATTACTTTGCATTTTGTTTGTCACATAAAATCACAGTAAAATGCAAAAAGGTCTGTTTGAAACTTGGCAAAATGTGAAAAAGTTAAAGAGGTATAAATACGAAATGATAAAATAATAGTAATAATGGTTTTTCATATTCTTTGGGGTAATTTGTTTTCAGGTGCGTCTGCTGGCTGAGCCTGTGAAATCTGCTCGTAAGATCAGACAAGAAGCTCGTCTAAAGGCTCAGGCAGAGAAGATGGAGAAGAAGCACGGGGTCTCTTCTCTCACTGCTGGTAAAGTCAAACCTGAAACACCCAGTAAAGGTAGTATATCAAAATATCTGATTGTTTTTGCTTTTCTAAGAAAATTACAAAAACCTATAGAAATTATTTCATAATTGCGTTACAAAAACATGTCCTTTGTTTGCCCAAAAAGAGCCACACGGCTTCCACAGAGTACCACCGAGACCTGCCAGTGTTGGTAGATCCCCACCAGAGAGAAATCAAGCCATTGCTTACAGCCAGAGCATCAGCAGGTGCTCTTCTGCAGGTGCCGGGGTCACTTCACCAAAAGAGGTCCTCCCCTCCAACCATCATGGCATATCAAAGCTCCAGTTTGAGCAGAATGGCATAGCTGTCGGCTATCATACAATGGGTAACACTATGAGTGGATTATCTCCAGCTTGTGGTCAGCAGGGTGCTTTGTTAGAACATATACATCCACAGAACATCAACAACGAATATCCCTTTAAAGCTGAGCCCAACGAGGTGCACTGTTCTGCTCTACACAGAGTTCCCCTCTCCTCCTTCTCCCCTAGACCTACCTCTGAGGGCCTCTTTAGCAGGCTCAATGGGCTTCTTCGGGTGGCAGAAGGTGTGGCAGGAGAGGTCAGGGGCCATGACCTCCCTCCACGCCAGTCTCTCCCCTTACAAACTCCTCCCCTCGAACCGCAAGAGACAAAGCAGGAAGAGGTGTGGTCCGACAGCGAGCACAACTTCCTGGATGAGGACATAGGTGGGGTCGCTGTGGCACCATCACATGGTTCAATCCTGATCGAATGCGCGCGGCGCGAGCTCCACGCCACCACCCCCATCCTCAAGCCAAACCGCCACCACCCCACTCGTATCTCCTTGGTCTTTTACCAGCACAAATCCCTGAACGAGCCAGGCCATGGGATGGCGATGTGGGATGCCAAGATGGCAAAACGGGAGCGGGAGCGGGAGGAGGAGGCAGAGAGACTGAGAATGGAGGGAAGCTACGGTGCAGGGAAGAACAGAAAAACATCAGGGTGCGGGGAGGGAGAGGAGGAAGAGGATGAGGAGACGGAGGAGACAAGAAGGGTAATGAGTGTCCCAACACGGCAGGCTTTTACTGCGCCGACAGGCAGCGTTATCACCATGTCTCCTTATGCACTTACACATGTGACAGGCCCTTACAATCGCTGGTCCTAGTCGGCGTGTTTCAACAGACTCACTCAAAACTCCTACACCGTGGTTCTGCCTTACCTCATTCAGCTTCAAACCGCTACTCTCATCGTTATCGTGTCGTTTTTAAATGTGCTTTTCTAATGTCTGCTAACTTTGTTCTTCTTGGAGCCTTCTTTGTCAATGAGAAGGACCAAAGATTGTTGGCTTTTAACTGTGAGTTTTGGTGCTGGTTTTTAATGTAAAGAGATGGTGCTTTGAAGCAAGATGTTTTTAAGCTGGTTTTATACACAATTAAGAAGACAAAAAAAGATGTGATTATTTATTCTGATCATAACATTTTCTATTTAATTTTTCATGTACGCCTGTTTACTGCAAGATGTCTATGATACCCTGCTTTATATTGTACAGTAAGAGTGTACTTCGGTGCCATTCTCACTGTATCTTTGGTTTAGCAACTTCTTTGCTTCACATAATTTTATTTACTACAGATTGTCACATGTAGCATTGTGCTTTTTCCTGCCTCAGTCTACTGTTGGTGGTTGAAGAAAGAAATGTACTTTTTTGATTTGTTTTCTGTGTTTTTCCTCAGTTAGATATTTTATTTCTCCAATTCACAGCTATAGATGGCATATTAAGAAGCACTTTTTTGGTTTCCCATAACTTAACTTGAAAAACAGTGCGTTGACCTATGACAGAGATACTATACAGTAAATATGACAGTTCAGCAGAGACCATGTTTTATTTTACAGTATTTCTGCAATATTTTGCTTTTTATTCAGTTTCTTATAAATGGAACGCGTATCTGCTCAAATTCAGGATTCATCAGAATAACGAATCATTAGACACTGCAGAGGTTAGATGGTTAGATCAGTTTGACCAGAGCCGGTCCAAGGCCATTTGAGGCCCTAAACTGAGTTAGATTTGGGGCCCTTTCACCCACCATCTGTCACCACAGCTCAGCTAATGTCCCTAATGTTCCTTTATATATTCCATGTTCAAACCTACATGCATTAACATCTAAAGGAACCATAATTCTGTGAATGCTATAAAGCTTTTTCTATGTTTTTGGCCTCTACTGCTGCAACCATTTAAAACCATTTAAACGTTAAAAGATTCTGCTCTTTTAGGACATGAGGACCTCGACCTTCTCTAATTATAACTAATTAGGTTTTTAATGTATCTATTTTTTTCCAAACATTTTTCACCATAGAAATGAATGGGGAAACGTTCAAATAATGCAAACGTGTTTTGCTCTTTAACTACTTAACGATAGCAAGAAATAATCCGATCTTTCACCATTTTTATAAAATCACAGTTTAACCTAGCTTGTATTTTATTATGCTAACATTAGTATATTCGCTAACGCTAATACTACCCTCTACAAGCATGAATGTTAATTTTTGCTATTAGCTACTGTGCCAATATTAGCCTGTTAGCTAAAGTTTATGTTTTAGCTAAGATATTGTATTCTTTAGCATAGCAGGTAGTGGAAGATTATGTTAGCTAACTTGCTTGCATAGTAGCTAATGTTAGCCTGAGAAGGGTTTCAGTAAGCTTTCAAACTTTTATTCTCACTCTATATTAAACAATCTTTTCCACTTTTGCAAAGCATTTCTCCAATGGATTTATATTGTAAATTGTTCTAATATTTTTTACCCTTTTTTTTAGAATAGCCCACCTATTCAGCTTAAAGCATTCACTTTAATGGAGTACATGCAAATATTTCTAGTTATCATTAAAGATGGACACAGAAGTTAGCTGATGACTGAACTTGGACAATTTTTAGACTGGTGATGTGGACTATTTTGTCACATTTATACCGGTTGACAATAAAAGGGATGTTAAAACGTTTTTTAGAATTTAATCACTGTGTTTTTTGTTATATTTCAGTAACTGCCAACAGCCAGCCAAAAAAATGTGCTTGCTTCTTACTCCTTATCGGCGCTAAAGGTAAACGATATTAGATTTAGTCATATTTTGAAACGTGCAGCAATTATTGATGCTCTCACTGAACCAATAGTAAGATGGAAAAAAAGTTTAAACAGCCAATGTAACAATCCGAATTGTACTGTCACATTTTGGGGCTTTGCAAAGTTTATCAGTGAGAGGTTCTCATCATTAATAGATGGATAAATCTAAATTTTTCTCATCCTAACGATAAACAATACAATAATAACCCATCCCTATTAATCCTTGATCAGCTGGTGGGAAATGTAAAATTCTAATTTTTTTAAATCAGTAAACACATTATTAAGGGCTACCAGTTTGCACTGACAACAGTGTTCCTCTATGTGCACGCTATTTTCAGGATCAGTGAGGGGCTTAAACTAGTGATGCTCTAAGAGCTAACCAAGAATGACAAGAGTTGAGCCCCTTGTCAGGGAGGGACAAAAATTCTCAACCTTGCAGAGACAGGACTTTATTTTGATGGACCCACCATGCAGCCAGTCATGCAAGAACAGACTACGATCATACCATTATGTTTAAAATGGAGGGATGTCTAGTGGTGCACAGAGCAACAGAGACAAGGAGCCAGATTTAAATACCAGCATGTTTTAATTAAAATGTTAAACTACAATACCTGTATTTTTTTATATAAAGTAAAGCTTTTATGAAAATACTGAATAACAATTCTTACCAATAGGCAAAATATTAACAATTGCAAACAGAAGGCTTTGAGTTGTACTCAGTAAAGTGTAATTTAGAATTAGTTAGGGAGCTGGGCCAAAAGAGCAGAATCTTTGACAAGAGCTGGACTCACCTTTACTTAATAAAACTGGAATTACAGGTGTAATCAGTCATTTATCAGTCACTGGCAACATGTCAGGACCTGTCTGAGGTTCATTTAGGACATGAAAAAGCTAGGGAGAACACGATTTTAAACAAATAACAGGTTGGTTGAAACTATTTGAGCTTTGTTTATCCTTTTGAGCTTCCCACATCTGTCTGTTATGTAACAGGCTGCCTTTTGGAAATTAATATAAGGATCGACATTCACTACCAGCACAAACAGAGGAAGCTGTTTTAGTAATTCAAACTGTTCTAACCTCTCCAACTGTTACTATAAGAAGCTAACGACAGTTGAAATATTCAGCTGCATTATAATTTTGTCTCACATCAAAGCTTCTCTCACCCTAAAATCCTTGGGAGGGGGACCTTTGCAGCTGCTGACGTTTTTTTTTCTTGGTCCGGCTCTTGGAATGGGCATCTTTCATAGGGAACAAGTGTAATTATAGGAATTCAGAAGCTAACTGTACACTTTATTGGTGCTATCTTACCAGAAACTATATAAGTGTGTCAGATGTCAACACAAAGCTGTCTTAGCAACTGCTGAATCATACTTCTCCCTGTTGTTGTAAAACCACTTGAACACCATGTCGCACTCAAACAATTGCTTAAGATGTTTTTTTTCAGGTGCTCGGCTCCTGTGAGGACCTTTGTTTACAGATATCTTTTTACAGGGTCTCATTAAAGAGGTTGGGATTAGCTCCTGGTAATTGTTTGTACCCATTAAAGAGAAGCTCTGTTTTTTTAGAAAAATAGATGAATGCAACTTTAGCACAACTCATCACTCACATTCACACTAACACTGATGGCATTATATTTTCAGCTGAAACATTTTGGTCACTTGCTTAAACTTGGTTTTGGTGCTAAAAGAAGAAATGTCAAAGTACAGACACTGATTTAAACTGGTTCTAAACTGTATAATGGTGCTTTTTCTAAAACTCATCCTTGTGGTATGTGTTCAACAAACATTGCCTGTATCATTTTCTGTGACGAATAATGTCAGACCAGGGACAACAGAGAGAAGCATTAATAAGAATTTTTTCTTGTTCCAGTTTAAGGTGCGTAACGGTGCAGTTTTAATGTCTTCCACAGATAAAGATTTCTCCAGCAGCTCTTAAAAAATCAGAACCTACGTGCAAAAAGTAAATGAATGTAAACTGTTTAGAATCCACAGAATTTTAAACATGATCACATGATAAAATGAAAATTGTAATTTTTTTTTTTATTGCTTTTGGAGGGACATTTTCAGTCGATATGGAACATTTTTGTAACAAGCACCAGCATTGAGAAAGACTGTAAATATGTATGTGAACCACATTGTTTTTACTTTACTGTTAAAGGTGTTTTAGACAATGGGTGATCTTGCTTATTTTAAAACTGAATTACTGTATGTTGCTAAAAGTATATCCAGTTTAGACTTCAGAAGAGACTAAATTTAGCATTCCTTTTATGGATGGCTGAGCTCTTTTGGGATTGTGAAATAAAGTCATATTTATATTTTGGACCTCATCTTGATTTACTCTTTGTTTTTATTTCAGTTTTCCACACTAGCTTAATGCAACATTGCTCACTGATATGTTCCAGTGTGTTTCCTGTTTTAGGTCACTTAGGAAAACCAAAAGGATTTCTATTTGCTACATTACAAACTATTACAGGCATTTTTTATTATTTCTTCAAAGTTCAAATGTCAACATACACTAAGGCTACTATTCATTTAAACAATTTGTGATAGCTTAAGTCAAATGTATTTCTAAAGCCCATTTAATGACAGTCATAGACTCAATAGGCTAAAAGCAAGCAATACACATAATAAAACAGTGATAAAATAATAAAGATAGCACAATTCAAGTACCATAAAATCAAAAATAAAATAAAGGTAATAAAAACAGGAAAGAAAAGGATTTCCAAAGCTAAAAACATAAGCCTAGCTATAGGCTTGAGAAAATAAATATGTTTTAAGTTCGCTTTTAAAGCTGGACAATGTTGAAACTAATCTGAGGTTTTGAGGAAGGGAATTCCAGAGAATCGCACCATAATGACTGAAGGAGCCAACAGCTAGTCTAGAACTGATTCTAGCTATGACCAGAAGAAGCTTACTAGAAGACCTTAATGGCCTGATGGGGATATAATCAATGAGCATCTCAGAAATATACTCAGAATATATAGGACCACCTAGATATAGCAGCAAGATAAAAGTAATGTGTAGGTTTTATTGCACACAGTACCAGCCGTGTAGCAACAGCACAAAACATCATTTTTGCTGTGTGCACTAAATCGATTCAATTCAATTCATTCAGTTTATTTATATAGCGCCAATTCACAACACATGTCGTCTCAAGGCACTTCACAAAAGTCAGGTACATACATTCCCAATTAATCTTAATCTTGAACAGTGCGCCAGATTCTGTTTTTTATTCAAATTGGAAAAAAAATTTTTTATCAAAGGAAAAAAAAAAAACCCAGAAATTGCTCAGTCGTGACTTGCAGCATTCACTCCCCCCGGGATAAACTGTAGAGACAGGGGACAGTCCTGGCTTTGACGTTGCAGCAATCCCTCTACTGCATGCAGTAGCGACAGGGAGGGAAAAACCCCTTTTTAACAGAAAAAACCCCCAGCAGAAACCCGGCTCGTGTGAGCGGGCCATCTGCCCCAACGATGGGGGAGAGAGAACAAGAGGACAAAAGAGAAAAAAGAAGCACTGATCCGCAATACTTTTTTATGGGAAGGAAAAGGTAAAAGTTTTGGGGTTTTCCTTAGCGTTTACCTAGAAAGAAAAAAACGATAAATCTGACCCCCAGTTTTCAAGTTTAGAGCGAAGAGAACACATAGAGTTAGTTCAGAAAAGCTCAGTCATAGCAGTCTAGGGGAGAGAAAAGGGGGAAACACTGAAAAACAGGGGGATGGGGATCATCGGTAAGGGTGAGATTAAGTTGTTGCTAGCAAAGCTTGGGGGATTCCCTCTCCAGAAAAAGGGGTTCAGGTAGACCGAGTCAGGCCAGGGTAGCTTCTAGGAAAGAAAAGAAGAGAACAAAGTTAAAGCTGAAATAACATCAAATAAACAAAATTGAAGAGTAGTGTGAGAAAGTAGCGAAAAAGGTGAAATGGTCTTTTGTCCTCCCCGCAGCCCAAGCCTATAGCAGTAACTACAAAAATAGCTCAGGGAAACCCAAGCCACCCAACTATAAGTTTATCAAAAAGGGGGAAAATTTTAAGCCTAGTCTTAAAAAATAGACAGTTTGTCCATCTAGAGCCCACTGATGGCCACTGTCAACACTAAAAACCACAACGATTGGGATACCTCTCTCTGTCAGATTGACCATAACCTTTGGAAAAGAGAAGGGGTCATACAGGTAGCAGAAATGGAGGGTGTGTTTGCACCTCAAACCATAACTGACCCGGTTAGGCTGAACCTGACTCCCCCTACCCCATCCAACAAGGGGAGAAGAAGACGGAGGTAAAATAAGGAAGATAGCTCAGGATACCTAAGCCACTCTAACTATAAGCTTTATCAAAAAGGAAAGTTTTAACCCCTAGCCTTAAAAGTAGACAGGGTGTCTGCCTCACGGACTAAAACTGGGAGCTGGTTCCACAGGAGAGGAGCCTTATAACTAAAGGATCTGCCTCCCATTCTACTTCTAGAGACTCTAGGAACCACCAGTAAACCTGCAGTCTGAGAACGAAGTGCTCTGTTAGGAACGTATGGAACAATCAGATCTCTGATGTATGATGGAGCTAAATCATTAAGGGTTTTATATGTGAGGAGGAGAATTTTAAATTCTATGCTGGATTTAACAGGGAGCCAATGAAGGGAAGCTAAAGTAGGGGAAATATGATCAATTGGAATTAGTTATTTTTTGTAAGTTATTCTATCTCCACATGAGTGTAATTTTACAGTTGCAATTAGCAAAACTGATAAGAAATGTATCCACCACATTGTAGCTATTGTTGACGTTTATGTTTTTACAATAATAGAGCCCCATCCTTAGTTTCAGTCCTGTGCAGTGAGTTGTATAAGTATTCACAGCCCTTTACCTTTTTTCACATTCTACCCATAAACATCAATGTATTTTTGTTATAATTTTATGTGACATATCAACATAAAGTGGCAGGAAAATAATCAACAATTTATAACATTTCTTTCTAATAAAACTGTAAAACGATTGATGTAGGTTTGTATTCAGCCCTTTTTTAATGTGATACCCCTACATGAGATCCATAATAATGGGAAGACTCTATAACTGTGTACCAGTCAAAATCTAGATGCAAAACTTGAAAACTGCTATTTACAGACATTACCCATATTCAATCTTACTTATCTTGCCCTATTTTTCGGTATGTAGATGTGCAAACCTGGTAAAGATATGCCCCAAAAGACTTTCAGCTATAATTATACAGGGGTTGGACAATGAAACTGAAACACCTGTCATTTTAGTGTGGGAGGTTTCATGGCTAAATTGGACCAGCCTGGTAGCCAGTATTCATTGATTGCACATTGCACCAGTAAGAGCAGAGTGTGAAGGTTCAATTAGCAGGGTAAGAGCACAGTTTGCTCAAAATATGAAATTGCATACAACATTATGGGTGACATACCAGAGTTCAAAAGAGGACAAATTGTTGGTGCACGTCTTGCTGGCGCATCTGTGACCAAGACAGCAAGTCTTTGTGATGTATCAAAAGCCACGGTATCCAGGGTAATGTCAGCATACCACCAAGAAGGACAAACCACATCCAACAGGATTAACTGCGGACGCAAGAGGAAGCTGTCTGAAAGGGATGTTTGGGTGCTAACCCGGATTGTATCCAAAAAACATAAAATCACGGCAGAATTAAATGTGCACCTTAACTCTCCTGTTTCCACCAGAACTGTCCGTCGGGAGCTCCACAGGGTCAATATACACGGCCGGGCTGCTATAGCCAAACCTTTGGTCACTCATGCCAATGCCAAACGTCGCTTTCAATGGTGCAAGGAGCGCAAATCTTGGGCTGTGGACAATGTGAAACATGTATTGTTCTCTGATGAGTCCACCTTTACTGTTTTCCCCACATCTGGGAGAGTTACGGTGTGGAGAAGCCCCAAAGAAGCGTACCACCCAGACTGTTGCATGCCCAGAGTGAAGCATTGGGGTGGATCAGTAATGGTTTGGGCTGCCATATCATGGCATTCCCTTGGCCCAATACTTGTGCTAGATGGACGCGTCACTGCCAAGGACTACCGAACCATTCTTGAGGACCATATGCATCCAATGGTTCAAACATTGTATTCTGAAGGCGGTGCCGTGTATCAGGATGACAATGCACCAATACACACAGCAAGCCTGGTGAAAGATTGGTTTGATGAACATGAAAGTGAAGTTGAACATCTCCCATGGCCTGCACAGTCACCAGATCTAAATATTATTGAGCCACTTTGGGGTGTTTTGGAGGAGCGAGTCAGGAAACGTTTTCCTCCACCAGTATCACGTAGTGACCTGGCCACTATCCTGCAAGAAGAATGGCTTAAAATCCCTCTGACCACTGTGCAGGACTTGTATATGTCATTCCCAAGACGAATTGACGCTGTATTGGCCGCAAAAGGAGGCCCTACACCATACTAATAAATTATTGTGGTCTAAAACCAGGTGTTTCAGTTTCATTGTCCAACCCCTGTACCTAAAGGTGACTATACAATGTATTGAGTAAGGGGTGTGGGGTTGATTACAAATGCATTTCACATGTTTCAAATTTCCTTTTATAAAAAAAGAGTTGAACATCTTATCATTGCCCTTTCACATAACAACCATGCATTATTTTGTGTTGGGCCATCACATAAAATCCCATCCATTAGGGTTTGCGGATGTAACATGATCAAAACTGAAAATGTATACTTTTGCAAGGCATTGTATTCAATATCTTAATAATGTTTTGTACTAGTAATTTAATAACCTTTGCGCACCAAAAATATTTAATGGGAGAATATTTAGGTATGCAAAAACATTGAACAATAAGGATCTGTAAGTTGTGGGGAAAGGTTCCCTGCATAGTACATGCCCAACAATAAGAGAACTGGTAGCTTACCTGTAGAAACAAAAGTTAGTGAGTAATGGACCAATGCTGTCTTTAAAATCTTTGAATGCTTACAGCTAGCATTTATCCTCTACTCTTTAAAAAGGGCTGGTGTTGCTGCTCGGCGAGAAAAGTGCTCGGTAAACACAAGCCCAAAAGTCAGTCTACATCGTCAACCCAAGTCCACATAACAAAGTTTCCTTTAGACTGAGGCGGTCCTTAATGTGTTTTTCTTTTTCAAGGCAATTTGATTAAAATACTCTTTCCAATCATTAAAATAATTAAGTAAGCACGTTTCATATTTCATAGCATAAAGTGCTACACAGTGGACAAAGTCAAATCAAAATGTCATGAAAGGACAAAAAGGATTTATAACATAACCGGGGGACATAACAGTTCTAAATAATCTATCTTCACCTGGTTTTTGAAAGATTTAACAGAATCAAGCCAGCGTAAAGATGGAGATGAAATGCATTCCACAACCTGAGGCCAATGCATTACAGGATCTTTCTGCTCTAGTCTTAAAATGAGACCAGGAGATGATCTCAGACTTGGATTTCTAAAAGGTCCGATATTTACACTGGAGCAGGACTGCATAGGGCTCTGAAAGAAAAAATGTAAATGGATTCTAAAAAAAATTAACGATTACTAGAACTGAAAGTACTAGAATCGGCATAATGTGTTGCCTGAGGATGAGGTAAAAGGGTGAAATGAACAGTTTAGATCAAAAGAGTTTCAATGCAGGGGCAACAACAGAAAAAAAACTAAGGATCGTAAGTCAGGTGATGTAAACAAAATGTTTTATCATGTGTAGTATGTCAGATTCGTATGGCTTTTTGTCAGCTTCAGTCCTGGCTAGTGGTGGAAAGTGTGTTCACTAACTAAGACAAATGTGACAAGGCTCTTAAGGGTAATAACTACGGACGGAGCAGACCTCCAGACACTAAGTTCCATGTTCATGCGGTTCAAGGTAGGTTTGCATTATACAGTGAAGAGCTCCTAGTCAAATCATGACAGATCTATGAGGTGAAACTACCTATACACAAGGTGAGAGAGGTTTTACATTTTGCTAGCTAACTGTAGATTCATGATCAATGGTATCAACTCTGAAATATCTTATTTAATATCAAATTTATATTTTTAAGTGACATTTAAAAAATGATATGTCATTAAGTTACATTTAAATTTGGAAATGATAAAAAAACATTAATATTTTGTCTTTGTCTTGATTTTCTTTTTTTTTTTCTTATTTATTTTACATAGGCTACTGTATAAGTCGAAGGCAATTCTCTTGGAAGACGTTAAATCTTTAGTCTTTTAGATGAGAGGTGAAGCGTCTTCAAGAACAAGATATGCATGTATTTATGTCGTTTTTATTTATTTACCTATTTATTTGACATATTGTAGTTATATACAAACTCTTTCATTTGTTGTTTTTTGTTGTTTTACAAATTATTCTATATTTACACACATTTGTTTGTCTATTTGTTTCTTTCAAAAACGAATTTATGTATAGGCTTTACATTCTTATTTATTCACTTACTTTTCACTATTATTACATTATTTTAGCGACTTACACACCCAGTAGTCATTGTTAATGTAACTTTAATCTTTTGTCTTACGTGAGTCATTCCATTTAGAAACACATTGGTCTAAATTTAATTTAATTTAATTTTATATTGAGAAATAAAAATATGCGAAGCTTTATTTTGTCCATTCATTAGGTCACTTAAGTAAAAGTGGACCAAGGAGGCTTCCGTAGTAGCAGATTGAAGCGACGTACGGTCAAAGCATTTCTATAAATCAAGATGGCGACATCGGAGCCGGTAAGAGAGACGAGATACGGATGAAAATAATCGACTGATGCACACGGAGAGGCTTGTTGAGCCTGCGCTTTGTCAGTTAGATTTAATACTCGACGTTTCCATGTTGAAAATGATGCTTGTATTTAGTATAATTGATGGTGTTTCCCTTTAACAATATCGGCGTGGATTAGCGTTAGCATGCAGTGCAATGTGCCCGACTTTGTCGGCAGGGAGGGACTGATTGACTGAACGTCGTTCATTCATACTTCGCACAATGGTTTGCTTTACTCTTACTCGACATTATACCCAAAGTGCACTGGTGATCGTAGTGAGAAAACTTTTATCTCGTCCCTCTTAATTTATTGGTGCATTTTATGAAGATAAAAACACGTGTGTTTCGAGCTTGTAGCTAGCTTAGCACGCCTGCTAAAAGTAATGCTAGCAACCCTTAGTTGTGAACTGAGCTCAGGTTTGACTTTTTTGGCACATATTACGAGACTTTTCGCTTTTGTTTGATCTATAGTTGATTAAAAACGTTCAGCTTGAGATCCGTATGCAAATATATGTCCTTCAAAACCAGAGCTTGGAATATAATGTAAGGTTTGAATGTACGGCCTATAAATGGCAGAAGTCTTCCATGATTTAAATGTTTCAACCTTATATGTATGTCGAGTTCTAGGTTTTTAGTTAGCTGATGAGCTGAAAGAATCACCGAAACGTCTTTAAAAAAAACAACACGCTATTATCTCTCTAAACACTCGGAGCAGTCGGAGGCACCTCTTGTGTCTCTGAGATTATCGTTGATCATTTTTCTAATTGGAGTTCATACAAGTACGTATCCATGGCTCTGATGTATCAATGATCTGCGTTGTGGACAAGTCCATGGCGCTGTCTGTGGTGCTGAAGAAAAACAGTTTGCAAACATTTACATAGATGTGGACCTTTACCTGTTATGTCATTTCATGATAGATATCAAAGGGAACATGCGCCAGTCTGTTTATCAATCTATGCATTCATCCATTTGGTCATTATCTAGCTTCATCCCTCTATTTGTCTATTTTCCTCTATCCTTTCATCAATCTCTATAATTATCTTTCTCCAGTTCAATCATCCACCCTTTTTCATCAGTCAATCTAGCCAGCCAGCCATCTATTACCTGCAATCTATTCTTACTTTCATCTGTCCATCTAATCTGTAAATAATATTGCCATCTTTTCTTTCATTTGTGTGTCCATCTATTCTTTATTTTGTCTGTCGGTGGCAGTGGGCAAAACATCAAATCTCCTAAGGAAGGCCCTAAAGCAGATAGTGATCAAATTATCTAATAAATACCCAGAATGCACTTGCAAACTGTTGGTGCGGCTCAGTCTGTACTGACATCTATAGTATTTGGAGAATGTTGTACGATCGTTTCACTCCAGTTTTGTCAAACACAGTGGGATTAGGTAAATCATTCATCTGCGTCTGGAATTTATTGGCATCCTTAAAACTTATCTCTCTCATTTGAAGGTTTTCTAAATGTGTGGAGGATGACCCGGAAGTTAAATTCTCAATTTACAAACTCTGATTATGGTTTAGACATACTCATACTGTACTACAGAGAATCAGAAGCCAAGTTTAGGGTCATGCTTTTAGATGTCTGCCTAGTTATCTCACTGACCCAGTCCTATCATGTCAGATGTTTCAACCTATATTGTCTAATCAAGTTGGCAGGAATTAAGGGCTGAACTGTTTTAGTAAGCATTACCACTGTTTTGTAGCTCTGATAAAATATTAATTTGTGTCTTTCTTGTCCACAAGAAACTATGATTGATGCAGAAAATCACTGCCGGATACTGATACAAATATATGGATTTCTGTGCAAATATGTGATGTGTTTGTGTGTTTGTCTCGTTAGAAAGGAGCTGAAACTGAAGATCAACAGGCTGATGGTCAGGTTGTTGCAAATCCTGAGCAGTATATCAAACATCCTTTGCAAAACAGGTGAGAATAAAAAACACTGACTTAAATGAGTAAATGTTGCAACCAAAAACTGTCAGTAGCTCTGTTTTCATGTGCAAAACTTCTTAATTGGATTCAAATATGTTCGGATTGAACAAAAATAAATAAATTCGAATACACTGTTTATTTGGGCGCAAAACCAAATTATCCGATCATAAGGTGCGTTTACATGGAGCACCCCTTAATTAGATTGGAGCCTTTTTACCTGCAGGGTTTCAAATTTTCCCCAAAATAACCCCAGGAAGTTTTTACTTCCGATTGTGCGGAAAAAAAAAAAATTTCAGAATGGTTGGGTTTTAAAAAATAAAGTCAAGTTGACATACCAGTCAGGTCAGTGTGGCCCAATCAGAGTGAAAACGATTTGGACAAATGTTTACATGGACGCGGTTCAGATTGGGGATCGGTATAAACCACACTTCTCGTTTGGAGTACAATTTCTTTCAGATGAAGTCAAATCAGATCAGAATATTCCAATTGGCGTGTTTACATAGCACATTTTTACTCCGATTGGCCCTTTATTTCCCATTTTTAGCAACATGCCTGAGCTTCCCCTTCTAAAAATTAACAGCAAAAAAAAAATTTTTAGTATCAAAAATTCTCTGTACGACTAAAAAACCATTTTTTTCTCGAATTCATACATTTATGACTAATTTACCTGAGTTGGTTAACTATCTGGATTCTTCTTGTTTGGCATTGCAAAGCATTTGTTAAACCGGAGTTCGAGAGCAAACAGCAAGAGTAAAACTTACCCGTTTCTTGGTGGAACTAAACTTGCTACTTTGTATTTTCTCGTATTTTATCCTGTTTTTTGTCTGTTTGATACACATTTAGATGGAACAGTGTAGCTTAGTTACCCTGTTGCAACATAAGGAGACAAGATGATCTCCTAAATCTCAAGTGATGCAACGTTTTCTTACAACACATTACTTGAAACTAGCAGCTGCCTGAAAGAATGAAAAACATGTTAAGTTTCTAAAAACGTGCTATTTTGGGTGAAAAAAGAGAATATGCAAATATAGATGCCGTTGAAGTTAATAAGCCTTTAAGAAATTCATATAAAAATGATTTATGAAATTAAAATGTTATTTTTAAACCTTAATTTTGCTTTCTTCAGATGTCTTGAGTCAAGAGAAGTTAAAAAGGGTGTAGATTTCCTGAGGAATGTCAATAATTAGTATTTATTTGTATTAAACTGCTACACAAAACTATATTGGTTTTTAAAGTTAACGTACCCCTAAAGTGATTTTCTGAATTTATGTATGAAGAGAAAAACCTCTATCTAATTTGCTTAATTTTATTCATCTTTACATTGTATATGAAATTACTTTGAAAAATTATTTGAGCTGTTTTGTTATTATTTAGTTAATCTATATATCAATTTTTTAATAGGAGAACTTACCCTTTTTCAAGAATAAATAAATATACTTTGGGTCCTATGCAGTATTGAAAGACCTGGAAAATATGTGATTTAATTTCATCATTTTTTAAGTATGAAGAAGGAAATAAGTGCCAGTATTTCTTCATTACTCTCGTAATTATAATGTAAAAATATGGATCTTGGGGAAATAAAGTCTTTTTTTATTGAGTTGTATTTAGATAATGTCCTTTATTTGGATTTGCCACACAACTTGAATTTTTGTACAATGTACAATTGATAAATTATTAAATTGCTGACCAACATGACATACTCAAACTGATACGAAGTATCATTGGTGTTGCTACAAAGTATGAATAGGGTCTTACTGTCTGGTACAGCTGCTGATGGGTGTGATTACTGTCACAGCTGTAGTGGTTGGGGGCATTGAGTTCGCCTGCCGTCCCCAGTCTGCCCTCGGCCCTCCCCCGGCTAGCACCGCCCCTCCTGGAAACGTGTGAAAGAGTAAATACACCCATTGTACATAAAGGCTGCGTTTGTAATGTTGGTTTTCTGCATTCATGCCTGCTTTTGTAAGAAGCTGTTGTGTTCTGTTGTGAACTGAGGTCACACATTACAATACGAAGTTATTAAAAGCCTCTTTGGACAAATTCAGGTTATATTTAGTGATAAATATTAAATGAGTATTGTTTGTTAAAAGTAGCAATACATTGTCCTGTGAAAATAAAATTCTTTTCTTTTTCAGATGGGCCCTGTGGTATTTCAAAAATGACAAGAGCAAAAGCTGGACAGAGAACTTGCGTCTTATTTCCAAGTTTGACACAGTTGAAGACTTTTGGGCGTAAGTTTTCTTGTTTTTATTGGAATATCCAAACTCCTAAAAATATGATCCGGGATCAAGGATGTTTACTTCAAAAAATTTTCTTTAAATAAATTATTTACTGGGTTAAACCTTTAATTTACTATGAATTTTTGTTAGGGGTGCACTGATTGCAGTTTTTTGACCGATCACCAATCTTTCAAAAGCCTGACCTGCTGATTTCAATTTTTGGCCGATACAGATTTTTTTTTTTATAACTGACTCTGTCAGGTGTTATAAGGTCACAATACACCTTCTGTGTTCTGGTCTGTCATTCAGCCCTCCGTCACAGAAGAGTTAAAGGGGACTGTGGCTGATTTTCAAACCTTGTTTTCATATTTATTTAGATAATGTGACGTACAGATAATATTGAATGTTCCCACGATAGTCATAAGTCCATGCTGAATGTATGTAATCTTCCAGCATATTCCACATGTGAACTTGCGTTTTTCATGCTTAAGTAATATTTAGCCAGTTGGACAGAGTCTCATATCAGCAGATGTTCTCACTGGAAACAAATGACATTGACTAAAGTCCTAAACGTCCCAGACTGGAGGAAGCACAGATGGGAAAGAGATGCAAGAATTATCGCCGTTGCAAAACGTTCTAATATTGTGCAGCCCTACTTAATATGTATGTTTGGATATTGTAGATTTTGTTGTTTGATGGTTAAAAAAAATTCTGATCTTCATTGCAGGTTATATAACCACATACAGCAACCAAGCAAACTTGGATTTGGTTGTGATTATTGCTTATTTAAGGTAAATCTAATCCTGTTTTTTCTCTGTCGATTTGTATGAATTGTTAAAGCCTATAATCTAAATAAGTCAAGTGTTTTTTCGCTGTTTGTATTGGTTGCTTTAAGCTGTGCAATTTAGACAGTTGGTTTTCATACATAACAAATAAAAGCTCATAATCAGAGGTATAGCTTTATTGTTAATAATGGATTCTTTGCTTTTAAGAAATATAATGAGCCGATGAGGCATTTTGGTAAGAGTTCATCTGAGAACAACAGATATATTTTAGTTCTCTCAGATGGTGATTAAACCAGTTAAATGAAGAAAACTGCAACTGATCAGTTATAAAGTCTGGATGCAAATTTCGAGTTGTAATTTCCATTTTCTGTGCCAGGATGGGATTAAGCCAATGTGGGAAGATGAGCGGAATAAGCTGGGGGGTCGATGGCTGATGACTCTCAACAAGCAACAGCGGCACAATGACCTCGATCGCTACTGGATGGAAACGGTAACACTGACGGTTGTTTTTGCTCCTCAAAATGACTCCTGGACATCAGATCCGTCTTTGGCGATCGTTTGTTTAGAAAAAAACATGAAATAAGTAAACCATGTTGTCGTGCTGAATTTTACAGCTCCTGTGTTTAGTGGGTGAGTCATTTGACGAGGCAAGTGAAGAGGTGTGTGGAGCTGTGGTCAACGTCAGACCCAAGGGTGACAAAATATCCATTTGGACAAGCAACTGCCAAAACAGGGAAGCCATCATGACGATAGGGTAAGAAAGAAAGTCACATTACTCCTAACATAAAGGGACATGCAAAAATCTTCATGCACTTTAGAGTTTTTCACATTTTGTCCACAAACTTCCATGTATTTTGAGATTTTATGTGATAGAACACCACAAGGTAGTGTGTAATTTGTGAAGTGGAAGAAATTATTCTTGGTTCACATTTTTTTTTTTAAATAAAATTCTGAAAGGAGTGGGCTGCGGTTTTTCCTGAGGCCCCTTCACTCAGATACCCCTAAATAAGGCCCAGTGTAGCCAGTTATACCAGGGTTAGGTCGTAAAACCGTATCCTGAGCTTTGAACCGAGAACAGAGCTTATTCAGTCCATCGTGGTTCAACCACAGACACACCAAGACATCGTCCACCTACACCGACCGGCCGCACAAGCAGAGCATTAATTAGAGAAGCAGCTAAGAGGGCCGTGGTAACTCTGGAGTTGCTGCAGAGATCCACAGCTCAGGTGGGATAAGGTGCTGACTTTACAATTATTAGTTGTGCACTCACAAGTCTGGCCTCTATGGAGGAGTGGCAAGAAAACAACCATTGCGAAAAGAAAAAGTCCCATTTGTAATTTATTCATCCGTTAAGGGGACAAAGTGGCCTGGTCTGATGAGACCACATTAAACTTTTTAGCCTGCAAGCAAAATGCTGTGTGGGGGAAACCTGGCCCTGCACATTATCCTGAACACACCATCCCCACCGTTAATCTGCATAACTGCTTTTCTTTAGTAGTGGTCAGCGTCGATGGGATGCAATTATGTCCCACTTTAGGTTGGTTTATCACATAAAATCTCAGTGAAAAACATTGAAGTTGGTGGTTGTTTTGTGAACTAGTTTAAGGGGTCAGGCATTGTGTTAGATGGCTGAATTGACTTGCTGTTTCTGTCCATTAGATGTTGACTGTGAGCTTCTTTTCCTTCTTGTTCTACAGGCAGCTTTACAAAGAGCGTCTGAACCTCCCTATAAAAGCCATGATTGGCTACCAGTCACATGACGACACGTCCAGTAAGAGCGGCTCCACCACCAAGAACATGTACTCCGTTTGAAAAACCTTCCCCTGTTTCCACTTGCTGTAGATTTAAACAATTACCAGTCTGCATCATCACATTAACTTTTGAGTTAACTACTATAGTGTACTTTTTTGTTTTTTTTTGCAAACAAATATTGTTCAATGTGTGTACAGTCTGAGCTTCCCCCCAACACAAGAGGTTAGTGGAACCCGGCTGGGTGGAGAGTCTGGCTCAAGATGTCTTAACTGAGCAAAAGAACATAAATATTTTCCTTTTTAGAGTTGAAGAGTTCTGTGAGTTATATAGTGACTTCCCATAGCTATGCAGAGAAGCTTTGTCAGTACTTAACTACGTTGAAATGGGAAGGAAACCCCTTAACTTCTTAAAGCCTTGTTCTTTCCTCATTCTGAGTTCTACAAGAAAAGATTATAGACACATTTTTGTTACACAGAGAAAGTTTTAAGGACAGATTTTAACTTGATTTATCCAGGAGCGTAGAGCATGCATCAGAATAAGGAATAAACAGTATCTGAAAGGTTTGGAAGAGCTGTGGCCACACTCCATAGTGGAAGGTTTGGATTTAAGGCCACTTATTATTTCAGCCACGCTGGAATTGTGGAATACTGCTTGTAGTACTTTTTGTTTTGTTTTGTTTTCTTCCATTTACATTTATTTATAATGTATGCATTGCAGTTACTTAGTTGAAAGACACCAATGAAACTTGTTTTTTTTTTCTTTGAAGTTTTTAGTAAGGACTACTGCATATAGATAACATTTCACCTTGTACCATACAGTAAAATGCTGACAGAAGGTGTGCTTTTCACTGTTCTCTTCCTAACGGCAACTGTAGATTATGTCGCACTCCTCTTGGTTAATGCGAAAGAAAGATGATATTCATTGTGAAATGATTTTGCTCATAATGTATCTTTAATATCTGTAATTCCAGGATGTATATGACCTTCTTTCAAGTAAAGGTTAAGTGCTTTGCATTAGACCACAACTTTGTTGTCACTTTTGTGAAGAGTATGGGCTCTCAGTGAAATTAGACTCTTAGTCATGTAAAATAGGCCTTTCCTTACATTAACCTCCGCAATTATTGGTGATCTGGGTAACTAGTTCAAAAGCTGTGTTCAAAAGTGAAGATGTCACTTTTGCTGAAATTTGGTAACTACAGGCAGAATAGAACAGGAATATACTTTTTTTTTTATCCCACAGTGGGGAAATTCAGGTGCATATAGAGGCATTATGCATATTCACACGAAGATAAAAAAATATAACTAAGTATGTGTATGTATGTATGCATGCATGCATGCATGTATATATGTATGCGTATATGTATATATGTGTATATGTATATGTATATATATGTATGTGTATATGTATATGTATATATATATGTATGTGTATATGTATATGTATGTATATATATATATATATGTATGTGTATATACAGGGGTTGGACAATGAAACTGAAACACCTGTCATTTTAGTGTGGGAGTTTTCATGGCTAAATTGGACCAGCCTGGTAGCCAGTCTTCACTGATTGCACATTGCAGCAGTAAGAGCAGAGTGTGAAGGTTCAATTAGCAGGGTAAGAGCACAGTTTTGCTCAAAATATTGAAATGCAACACACATTATGGGTGCCATACCAGAAGTTTCAAAAGAGGACAAATTGTTGTGAACTCTTGCTGGCTCATCTGTGACCAAGACAGCAAGTCTTTTGTGTGTATCAAGAGCCACGTATCCTAGGTAATGTCAGCATACCACAAGAAGGACGATCCACATCCAACAGGATTAACTGTGGGCGCAAGAGGAACTGTCTGAAAGGGATGTGCGGGTGTAACCCGATTTGTATCCAAAAAACTAAAACCACGGCTGCTCAAATCACGGCAGAATTAAATGGCACCTCAACTCTCCTGTTTCCCCATAACTGTCCGTCGGGAGCTCCACAGGGTCAATACTACATGCTGGACTGCATAGCCAACCCTTTGGGTCCAATCATGCAATGCCAAACGGCGTTTTCAATGCTGCAAGGAGCGCAAATCTTGGGGCTGTGGACAATGTGAAACATGTATTGTTCTTGATGAGTCCACCTTTACTGTTTTCGCCCACAATCCGAGAGGGTTACGGTTTGGAGAAGCCCCAAGAAGCGTACCACCCAGACTGTTGCATGCCCAGAGTTAAGCATGGGGGTGGATCAGTGATGGTTTTGGGCTGCGATATCATGCAGTCCTTGGCCCAATACTTGTTGCTAGATGGCGCGTCACTGCCAAGTGACTACTGAACCATTCTTGAGGACCTTGTGCATCCATGGTTTTAAACATTGTATCCTGAAGGCGGTGCCGTGTATCAGGATGACAATGCACCAATACCACACAAGACTGGTTAAAGATGTTGGTTTGTATGAACATGCAGTGCAGCTGAACATCTCCCATGGCCTGCACAGTCCACCAGATCTAAATTAGATTGAGCCCACTTTGGGGTGTTTTGGAGGACGAGTCAGAAACGTGTGTTGTCAATCCACCAGTATCACAATATTTGACCTGGCCACATCCTGCAAGAAGAATGGCTTAAAACCCCCTTCCACTGTGCAGGACTTGTTATGCTTTTCCAAGACAAAATTTGACGCTGTTTTGGGCCGCAAAGGGGGCCCCTACACCCATACAATAAATTTTTGGTCAAAAAACCGGGTGTTTCATTTCTTTTGCCCAACCCCTGTTTTGTATGTATATATATATATATATAATAATATATATATATTTATTTTATATATATATATATATATAAATAAAATTTATTATGTATGTTAAAATGTATTTTTAAATATATGTATGTAATATTTATGGTATATTATATATATATTGTATGTATATATGTTGTGTATATATATATATATATTTTTGATATATGTTGTTTTAATAAAAAATTTTATTATGATGTATATATGTTGTGTATTATATATTTAATTATTTATATGTTGTGTTATATATATATATGTTGTTAATGTATGTGTATATATATATTATATATATATATATTTTAATATGTATGTGTATATTATTTATTGTAGTGTAATTTGTATGTGTTATATATGTATGTATTATGTATTGTATAATTTTATTGTATGTATTTTATGTATTGTGTATTATAGTATGTATATATTTGTGTTATATTATGTATGTATATATTTTGTGGGGTATATATATGTAGTTATATGTATGTGTTATATTATGTATGTACAGGGGTTTGGGACAAAAACTGAAAACCGGTTTTAGACCACAATAATTTTTAGTATGGTGGGGGGGTACTTTTTGCCCAATACAGCGTAAATTCGTCTTGGGAAATGACTATACAATCCTGCACAGTGTTCGAGGGATTTTAAGCCATTCTTTTACAGGATAGGGGCCAGGTCCTACGTGTTACTGGTGGGGGAAAACGTTTCCGACTCGCTCCTCAAAACACCCAAAGTGGCTCAATAAATTTAGATTTTGGTGACTGTGCAGGCCATGGGAGATTTTAAACTTCACTTTCATTTTCATAAAACAATCTTTCACAAGTCTTGCTGTGTGTATTGGTGCATTGTCATCCTGGAAACACGGCAGCGCCTTCAGGATAAAATTTTTGAACCATTGGATGCACATGGTCCTCAAGAATGGTTCGGTAGTCCTTGGCAGTGACGCAACCATCTAACACAAGTATTGGGCCAAGGGAATGCCATGATAGGGGCAGCCCAAACATCACTGATCCACCCCATGCTTCACTCTGGGCATGCAACAGTCGGGGTGGTACGCTTCTTTGGGGCTTCTCACCCCGTAACGCTCCGGATGTGGGGAAAACGTTAAAGGTGGACTCATCAGAGAACAATACATGTTTCACATTGTCCACAGCCCAAGATTTGCGCTCCTTTGCCCCCATTGAAACCGACGTTTGGCATTGGCATGAGTGACCAAAGGATTGGCTATAGCAGCCGGCCGTGTATATTGACCCTGTGGAGCTCCCAACGGACAGTTCTGGTGGAAACAGGAGAGTTGAGGTGCACATTTAATTCTGCCGTGACTTGGGCAGCCGTGGTTTTATGTTTTTTGGATACAATCCGGGTTAGCACCCGAACATCCCTTTCAGACAGCTTCCTCTTGCGTCCACAGTTAATCCTGTTGGATGTGGTTAATCCTTCTTGGTGGTATGCTGACATTACCCTGGATACCGTGGCTCTTGATACATCACAAAGACTTGCTGTCTTGGTCACAGATGCGCCAGCAAGACGTGCACCAACAATTTGTCTTCTTTTGAACTCCGTTATGTCACCCATAATGTTGTGTGCATATCAATATTTTGAGCAAAACTGTGCTCTTACCCTGCTAATTGAACCTTCACACTCTGCTCCTACTGGTGCAATGTGCAATCATTGAAGACTGGCTACCAGGCTGGTCCAATTTAGCCATGAAACCTCCTACACTAAAATGACAGGTGTTTCAGTTTCATTGTCCAACCCCTGTATATATGTAAGTGTGTATATATATGTATGTGTATATGTATGTGTGTATATATGTATATATATATGTATGTGTGTATATATATGTATGTGTATATGTATGTGTGTATATATGTATATATATATGTATGTGTATATATATGTATGTGTATATATGTATATATATATGTATGTGTATATATATGTATGTGTATATATATATATATATGTGTATATGTATATATATATATATATGGTCTTATATATTGGTATAATATATATAATATATATATATATTATATATATATGTATATATGTGTATATGTATATATATATATATATACAGGGGTTGGACAATGAAACTGAAACACCTGGTTTTAGACCACAATAATTTATTAGTATGGTGTAGGGCCTCCTTTTGTGGCCAATACAGCGTCAATTCGAACTTGGGAATGACATATACAAGTCCTGCACAGTGGTCAGAGGGATTTTAAGCCATTCTTCTTGCAGGATAGTGGCCAGGTCACTACGTGATACTGGTGGAGGAAAACGTTTCCTAACTCGCTCCTCCAAAACACCCCAAAGTGGCTCAATAATATTTAGATCTGGTGACTGTGCAGGCCATGGGAGATGTTCAACTTCACTTTCATGTTCATCAAACCAATCTTTCACCAGGCTTGCTGTGTGTATTGGTGCATTGTCATCCTGATACACGGCACCGCCTTCAGAATACAATGTTTGAACCATTGGATGCATATGGTCCTCAAGAATGGTTCGGTAGTCCTTGGCAGTGACGCGTCCATCTAGCACAAGTATTGGGCCAAGGGAATGCCATGATATGGCAGCCCAAACCATTACTGATCCACCCCAATGCTTCACTCTGGGCATGCAACAGTCTGGGTGGTACGCTTCTTTGGGGCTTCTCCACACCGTAACTCTCCCGGATGTGGGGAAAACAGTAAAGGTGGACTCATCAGAGAACAATAGATGTTTCACATTGTCCACAGCCCAATATTTGAGCTCCTTGCACCATTCAAAGCGACGTTTGGCATTGGCCTGAGTGACCGAAGTTTTGGCTGAAGCAGCCCGGCCGTGTATATTGACCCTGTGGAGCTCCCGACGGACAGTTCTGGTGGAAACAGGAGAGTTGAGGTGCACATTTAATTCTGCCGTGATTTGGGCAACCGTGGTTTTATGTTTTTTTGGATACAATCCGGGTTAGCACCCGAACATCCCTTTCAGACAGCTTCCTCTTGCGTCCACAGTTAATCCTGTTGGATGTGGTTCGTCCTTCTTGGTGGTATGCTGACATTACCCTGGATACCGTGGCTCTTGATACATCACAAAGACTTGCTGTCTTGGTTACAGATGCGCAGCAAGACGTGCACCAAAATTTGTCCTCTTTTGAACATCTGGTATGTCACCCATAATGTTGTGTGCATTTCAATATTTTGAGCAAAACTGTGCTCTTACCCTGCTAATTGAACCTTCACACTCTGCCTTACTGGTGCAATATGCAATGAATGAAGACTGGCTACCAGGCTGGTCCAAATTTAGCCATGAAACCTCCCCACACTAAAATGACAGGTGTTTCAGTTTGATTTTCTAACCCCTGTATATGTATATATGTGTATATGTATATATATATATATATATAATATATATATATATATATATATATATTTTATATATATGTGTATATGTATATATATATATATGTGTATATAAAATATATATATATATGTATATGTATATGTATATATATATATGTATATGTATATATATATGTTAAAGTATATATTTTAAAATATATTGGTGTATATGTATAATATTATATATATATACAGGGGTTGGACAATGAAACTGAAACACCTGGTTTTTTAGACCACCAATAATTTAAATTTGTATGGTGTAGGGCCTCCTTTGCAGCCAATACAGCGTCAATTCGTCTTGGGAAAGACATATACAAGTCCTGCACAGTGGTCAGAGGGATTTAAGCCATTCTTCTTGCAGGGTAGTGGCCAGGTCACTACGTGATACTGGGGGAGGAAACATTTCCTGACTCGCTCCTCCAAAAACACCCCCAAAAGGGGTTTAATAATATTTAGATCTGGTGACTGTGCAGGCCATGGGAGATGTTCGACTTCACTTTCATGTTCATCAAACCAATCTTCACCAGTCTTGCTGTTTGTATTGGTGCATTGTCATCCTGATACACGGCACCCCCCTTCAGGATACAATGTTTGAAACCTTGGATGCACATGGTCCTCAAGAATTGTTCGGTAGTCCTTGGCAGTGACGCGCCCATCTAGCACAAGTTTGGGGCCCAAAGGGAATGCCATGATATGGCAGCCCAAAACCATCACTGATCCCCCCCATGCTTCACTCTGGGCATGCAACAGTCTGGGTGGTAACCTTCTTTGGGTTTTTCCCCACACCTTAACTCCCCGGATGGGGGGGAAAACAGTAAAGGTGGAGTCATCAGAGAACAATACATGTTTCACATTGTCCCACCCCAAAAGATTTGCGCCCCCCTTTGCACCATTGAAAACCGACATTTGGCATTTTGCATGAGTGACCAAAGGTTTTGGCTATAGCAGGCCCGGCCGTGTATTGACCCTGTGGAGCTCCCGACGGACAGTTCTGGTGGAAACAGGAGAGTTGGGGTGACACATTTAACTCTGCCCTGTGATTTGGGCAGCTGTGGTTTTATGTTTTTTTTTGGATACAATCCGGGGGGTTAGCACCCGAACATCCCTTTCAGACAGCTTCCTCTTGCGTCCACAGTTAATCCCCGTTGGATGTTGGTTGGGGCCCCTTTTGGGTGGTATGCTGGAACATTACCCTGGATACCGTGGCTCTTGAATACATCACAAAGACTTGCTGTCTTGGTCACAGATGCGCCAGCAAGACGTGCACCAACAATTTTGTCCTCTTTTTAACTCTGGTAGGTCACCCATAATTTGTGGTGCATTTTTTAATATTTTGAGCAAAACTGTGCTCTTACCCTGCTAATTGAAACCTTCACAAAATTGCTCTTACTGGTGCAATGTGCAATCAATGAAGACTGGCTACCCGACTGGTCCAATTTTTAGCCATGAAACCCCCCGACACTAAAAAAAGACAGGTTTTTCAGTTTCCCTTTGGTCCAACCCCTGTATGTGTATATGGTATTAATATATATAATTATTTTAAAATATATTTTATATGTGTATATGTATATATACAGGGGTTTTGGAATGAAACTGAAACACCTGGTTTTAAGGGCCACAATAATTTTTTAGTATGGTGTAGGGCCCCCTTTTGCCAGCCAATACAGCGTCAATTCGAACTTTTGGGAATGACATATACAAACCTGCCCAGTGGTCAGAGGGATTTTAAGCCATTCTTCTTGCAGGGATAGTGGCCAGGTCACTACGTGATACTGGTGGAGGGGAAAACGTTTCCTAACTCGCTTTCCCCCAAAAAACACCCCAAAGTTGGCTAAATAATATTTAGATCTGGTGACTGTGCAGGCCATGGGAGATGTTGAACTTCACTTTCAATTTCATCAAACCAAACCTTTTCACCAGGCTTGCTGTGTGTATTGGTGCCTTGTCATCCTGATACCCCGGAACCCCCTTCAGAATACAATGGTTTTAAACCATTGGATTGCATATGGTCCTCAAGAATGGGTTTCGGTAGTCCCTTTGGCAGTGACGCGTCCATCTAGCACAAGTATTTTGGGGCCCAAAGGGGAATGCCATGATATGGCCCCCCAAACCATTACTGATCCCCCCCAATGCTTCACTCTGGGCATGCAACAGTCTGGGGGGTAGGCCTTTCTATGGGGCTTTCTCCACAACGTAACTCTCCGGATTTTGGGAAAAAAAGAAAAAAAAAGGGGGACTCATCAGAGAACAATACATGGTTTACACATTGTCCCCAGCCCCCAAGATTTGCGTTCTTGCACCTTTAAACCCGACTTTGGCATTTGGCATGAGGGGCCAAAGGGGTTTGGCTATAGCAGCCAAAAATTGTATATTGACCCTGTGGAGCTCCCGAACGGACAGTTTTTGGGAAAAGGAGAGTTGAGGTGCAAAATTTAATTCTGCTGTGATTTGGGCAGCCGGGGTTTTTTGTTTTTTGGATACAATCCGGGTTAGCACCCGAACATCCCTTTCAGACAGCTTCCTCTCGCGTCCACAGTTAATCCTGTTGGATGTGGATCGTCCTTCTTGGTGGTATGCTGACATTACCCTGGATACCGTGGCTCTTGATACATCACAAAGACTTGCTGTCTTGGTCACAGATGCGCCAGCAAGACATGCACCAACAATTTGTCCTCTTTTGAACTCTGTTATGTCACCCATAATGTTGTGTGCATTTCAATATTTTGAGCAAAACTGTGCTCTTACCCTGCTAATTGAACCTTCACACTCTGCTCTTACTGGTGCAATGTGCAATCAATGACGACTGGCTACCAGGCTGGTCCAATTTAGCCATGAAACCTCCCACACTAAAATGACAGGTGTTTCAGTTTCATTGTCCAACCCCTGTATATATACCAGCCAGGGATGTTCGGGCGCTAACCCGGATTGTATCCAAAAAACATAAAATCACGGCAGAATTAAATGTGCACCTCAACTCTCCTGTTTCCACCAGAACTGTCCGTCGGGAGCTCCACAGGGTCAATATACACGGCCGGGCTGCTATAGCCAAACCTTTGGTCACTCATGCCAATGCCAAACGTCGCTTTCAATGGTGCAAGGAGCGCAAATCTTGGGCTGTGGATAATGTGAAACATGAATTGTTCTCTGATGAGTCCACCTTTACTGTTTTCCCCACATCTGGGAGAGTTACGGTGTGGAGAAGCCCCAAAGAAGCGTACCACCCAGACTGTTGCATGCCCAGAGTGAAGCATGGGGTGGTTCAGTGATGGTTTGGGCTGCCATATCATGGCATTCCCTTGGCCCAATACTTGTGCTAGATGGGCGCCTCACTGCCAAGGACAACCGAACCATTCTTGAGGACCATGTGCATCCAATGATTCAAACATTGTATCCTGAAGGCGATGCCGTGTATCAGGATGACAATGCACCAATACACACAGCAAGACTGGCGAAAGATTGGTTTGATGAACATGAAAGTGAAGCTGAACATCTCCCATGGGCTGCACAGTCACCAGATCTAAATATTATTGAGCCACTTTGTGGTGTTTTGGAGGAGCGAGTTAGGAAACGTTTTCCTCCACCAGTATCACGTAGTGACCTGGCCACTATCCTGCAAGAAGAATGGTTTAAAATCCCTCTGACCACTGTGCAGGATTTGTATATGTCATTCCCAAGACGAATTCACGCTGTATTGGCCGCAAAAGGAGGCCCTACACCATACTAATACATTATTGTGGTCTAAAACCAGGTGTTTCAGTTTCATTGTCCAACCCCTGTATATGTATATGTATGTGTATATATATATATGTATATATATATATATATATAAATATGTATGTGATGTATCAAGAGCCACGGTATCCAGGGTAATGTCAGCATACCACCAAGAAGGACGAACCACATCCAACAGGATTAACTGTGGACGCAAGAGGAAGCTGTCTGAAAGGGATGTTCGGGTGCTAACCCGGATTGTATCCAAAAAACATAAAACCACGGCTGCCCAAATCACGGCAGAATTAAATGTGCACCTCAACTCTCCTGTTTCCACCAGAACTGTCCGTCGGGAGCTCCACAGGGTCAATATACATGGCTGGACTGCTATAGCCAAACCTTTAGTCAATCATGCCAATGCCAAACGTCGGTTTCAATGGTGCCAGGAGCGCAAATCTTGGGCTGTGGACAATGTGAAACATGTATTGTTCTCTGATGAGTCCACCTTTACTGTTTTTCCCATATCCGGGAGAGTTACGATGTGGAGAAGCCCCAAAGAAGCGTACCACCCAGACTGTTGCATGCCCAGAGTGAAGCATGGGGGTGGATCAGTGATGGTTTGGGCTGCCATATTATGGCATTCCCTTGGCCCAATACTTGTGCTAGATGGGCGCGTCACTGCCAAGGACTACCGAACCATTCTTGAGGACCATGTGCATCCAATGGTTCAAACATTGTATCCTGAAGGCGGTGCCGTGTTCAGGATGACAATGCACCAATACACACAGCAAGACTGGTGAAAGATTGATTTGATGAACATGAAAGTGAAGTTGAACATCTCCCATGGCTTGCACAGTCACCAGATCTAAATATTATTGAGCCACTTTGGGGTGTTTTGGAGGAGCGAGTTAGGAAACGTTTTCCTCCACCAGTATCACGTAGTGACCTGACCACTATCCTGCAAGAAGAATGGCTTAAAATCCCTCTGACCACTGTGCAGGACTTGTATATGTCATTCCCAAGACGAATTGAAGCTGTATTGGCCGCAAAAGGAGGCCCTACACCATACTAATAAATTATTGTGGTCTAAAACCAGGTGTTTCAGTTTCATTGTCCAACCCCTGTATATATATATATATATATATATATATATATGAGAATTTACAGTAAGGGCAAATTTGCAACATTTGAAACATGCTGTACATTTATTAAAAATAGAATACTCCCATTAAAAAGAAATGTGCAACTGAGTAGAGCAAAAAACTTACAAAAGTTTCATGTATATTTGCATAAACAGCCAACTACAAGACGTGAAAAAACTGCAAATGACAGCAGGGATGTAAAGTATATTGGGAACAGGGATGGTTATAAACTTAACAGCTGCTGGGAGGAAGGATCTTTGATAATGCTCCTTTGTGCACCAAGGATGCATCAGTCTGTCAGTGAAGGAGTTCTCCAGTTCTGCAACAGCTTCATGCATGGGATGGCAGGATATTGTCCACCAGTTATGTAATGTTTGCCAGAGTCCATCTGTCTCCCACCATCTGCACTGGGTCAAGGAGGCATCCTAGGACAGAGCTGGCCTTCCTGGTGAACTTATCTAACCACTTCCTCTCAGCCGTAGATAAGCTACTGCTTGAACAGACAACACCATAGAAGATGGGTGTTGCCACCACAGAGATCTTAGCATCTCAAAAAATTACTCCTATTTAGATTCATTACACATAGAGTGAAATATTTCAAGCCTTTATTTCTTGTGATTTTGATGATTATGGCTTACAGATAATGAAAACCCAAAATTCAGTCTCAGAAAATTAGAATATTGCAAAACACCAATTTAAACAAGTTTTTTTTTATGTAAACATGTTATGTTATGACCATACTGTGGCCTACACAATCATGGGGAAGACTGCTGACTTGACAAATGTCCATAAGGCACTCATTGACAGCCTTGCTAAAGAAGCTGGTTGTTAACAGAGTGCTGCATCCAAGCATATTCATAGAAGGTTGAGTGGAAGGAAAACACATTAGGAAAAGGTGCACAATCAACAGGAATGACTGCAGCCTTGAGAGGATTGTCACGCAAAATCCATTCAAGAAATCGGGGGAGCTTCACAAGGCAAATCCTACACATGGGCAACAAATTATGAATTCCTCAACTATAGGCAACGCCAGAAGTGCCTTAACTGGGCAAAAAGGAAAAAGAACTGGACTATTTCTCAGTGGTCCAAAGTCCTCTTTCAGATGAAAGTAAAGTTAGCATTTCATTCGGAAATCAAGGTCCAGAGGAACAGAGTCAGCATTGCTTGAAATCAGGTGTGAAGTTTCCTCAGTCAGTAATGATTTGTGTGGACCAACCCCAGCAGAAAACGATACCTTGTCTCTGTGTGGTGTTCATTAATATGGATTAAATAATGTCTCGATCCCTCCCTTCCTTCCTTATGAAATGTGTTTGTATTTTCTGATTAAATACAAAACTATATTTTTGTAGAAAAAAATAACATTTGATGAACTGAAGTAATAGTGCACTTTTATTACATCACACCTTTGTGTAAACATAGCTGGATTCTTGTAGAGTTGTCGTCTTTTCCTACAAGCTGAGGACAAGAAGTTTGAAAAAGACCCAAAAACAAGCATCAGAGGTTGAAGGAAGTTGAAAGTATTTTAAAGAGAATTGCTGAGGACCTGGCAATGACAAGCCACACAACAGAATCAACCATGTGTACAAGAATTCAAACATAATAAAACACATTAAGAGGACTGAATCCTCTTTTTTTCCATTAAATAAAGAGATTTCCTGGTTCTGTGTGTTGAGTACATGTTTTTCCAGCCATGGACATACTCTTAAACCGGTGAGAAAAACAAGGACTTCACCCCACATAAAGATGCTTCATCCATGAAGGTTCTAGTACTCAGTAAAGAACAATGTTTTTGCAGAGTTTGTAAGTCTGGTTCCAGAAGAAATTACAGATACACACTGGGAATGTAATCGAATGGAAACTGACAACACCCTCTGTACTGAAGGAAGGCAGCAGAGGTGATGATGTCTGTTTGTTTTCAGTGAGAATGAACCATGAAAGGTCTTTGTTCAAAACGTCACTTGTCTAGTCAAACAGGATCTTAAGTAGCCACTAAAACTCCACCCTTCTCCATCTGAGAGCATCATAGGCAATCCTGTCTATCAATATAACACATGTAACAACTTCTTAATTTCATTAAAGTGCCTAAGCGTCATATTTGTACTGAGCTACAAGAGAAAATGTGTTTGTTGGTATTCTGTCCACTTTCAAAAGGTTATTGCACAAAAAGAAACTACATAAGCTTCAAACATTTTATCAAAGCTTTACCTCAGAGAAATTCTTTCTAGTAGGTACCATATACAGACCCGGGAAAAATTATTCACACCCCGTTCACATTTTTGCCACAGTACAACCACAAACGTTAATGTATTTTATTAGGAATAAATTCTTAATAAAATACAATAGAAGCACTGATCCTGGATCAGTGCTGTTTTCTTTTTTTGTCTCTGTTCTCTCAAACCCCCAGTCAGTCGTGGCAGATGGTCGCTCACACTGAGCCTGGTTCTGCTGGAGGTTTCTTCCTGTTAAAAGGGAGTTTTCCTCTCTTCACTGTCGCTACATGCATGCTTAGTATGAGTGATTGCTGCAAAGTCAATGCAAGCGACTGTCCACCGTCTCTACATGCTCATCCAGGAGGAGTGAATGCTGCAAGTCACTGACTCGATGCAATCTGCTGGGTTTCCTTAGACAGAAAAACTTTTTAACCAATTTGAATAATAAAATGAAAAAGTTTGGTAGTTAGGAGTAATTGGAATGCATGTACCCGACTTGAAATCTGTATGATTCGATTGAATTGACTTTGTAAAGTGCCTTAAAACGACATGTGTTGTGAACTGTCGCTATATAAATAAACAAAATTGAATTAAATTATGTGACAGACGAACACAAAGTACCACATCATTGTGAAGCAGAGGGAAAAATGACACATGGTTTAAAACTTTGTGGCAAAGTGTGACATTTGTATTCAGCCCCTCTCCCTCCGATTCCCTAAATAGGTCCAGCCCAAGCAATTGCCTTTGGAAGTCCCCAATTAGTAAGTAGAGTCCATCAGTGTGCAATGTATTGTCAGTTTAACTACAGCTGTTCTGTGAAGGCCTCAGAGGTTTGTTAGAGAACAATAGAGATCAAGGAACACAGGTATAAGGTGTGGAGAACCTCTTAAGCGAACCCCCAGAACTATGGGCAAATTTAACTTTTGTTTTCTTCTACTTTTTAACTGCAAGTTCCATTAGTTACACATAAACATATGTGGTATCCACAGAAATAGTAGAATCTCGGCTAAAAGCTGATGTAAACCATTTCTACAAACACCAAAAACAGTTAAAACTAAAGGCAGTTGAATCAAAAAATAAATAAACTCCACAAAATGACGTAACCGCAAAACTCGGTCTCAGCTGTTCACCACATGGCTTTTACACACACATCCAGCATCTCTGCTATAAGCAGAGAGCTCAGATTCCAAAAACTAAATTTTTTCACAATCCACCCAGGTTTTACTCAACCAGCAGCAAAGGAAGGCCAGAATTATGACTCCCATTTGATTTTCGCATGTTATTTTGAGCTCAAACTTCACAAAACCCCTTTGGGCTAGGCTGTTACACCTGAAAGATTCCTGATAAATCAGAATTAATTATTGCACAGGTGTAAACCTACCAAGACGCCTGTCCATATAAACTGACAAGCTGGGCAAAGAGTCCTATGATAACTCTGGAGGAGCTGCAGTGATCCACGGCTCCAGTGGGATAATCTGTCTACAGGACAACTGTTAGTCTTGCACTTCATTCATCTGCTAATTCCAAATATAAATTTGTGGCAAGACCTAAAATTTCCTATCCATCCAATCTGACTGAGTTCAAGCCATATTGCACAGAAGAATGGGCAGACATTTTAGTGTGTAGATGTGGAAACCTTGTAGAGACATACCACCAAAACTTCTGCTGCGGTAATTGCGGTGAAAGATTGTTCTACAAAGTACTAACTCAGAGGTGCTGAATACATATGCACACCGTACTTTTCAGATTTTATTGGCAAAATGATCTGAAATACGTAATTTTCCTTCCACCTCAAAATTATGCACTACTTAGTGTTGGTCTGTCGCACAAAATCCCACAAAAATACACTGAAGTTTGTGGTTCATGTGAAAAAAATTAGAAAAGTTTCAAGGGGTATGAATAATTTTGCAAGGCATTGTACATACAGTACAAATACATATTTTGTTCTTTTGCTGTTAAAGTTTGTGTTTTTTAATAAATATATTACCTAAGAAACAAAAATGCCCAATCTAAGGAAACAACAGTATACATAAACTAAGCTATGTATGATAGACTAAAACAATAAAATAACATAAAAACACTATTGAACCTTCAGCCAGGGCCCGGCCACTGTTGTTACTGATGTCCTACGCAGTCCTTCATCACTGTTCGTGCTTTCCTGCTGGACCCTGGCTGCCGTATATCAGGACATGGTCAATATCAAGGGCTTTTCCTCCTCGCGTTTGCTCAGCAGGTTCGAAAGCATGAAGGATGAGAAGAAGAAAAACTCCACAGCGTAGGTGAGCTCAAACATCTGGAGGTTGACACTGAGGGTCCACTCGAACACAGCAGAAAGATGGTTGTAAAAGTACTCCTTCTGGATGAACAAAATGGTATCTGCAGGTTGTCGAGTTAAGGATCTGCACGATAAGGTTAGGTGAATGATGATCACTGCAAAGATTCATGATTAGCTGAAAACTGATTCTCTAAATGGCCTTTTTACTCTTATTCACTCCTGCACCAAACTGCCCTAGGAAGGTGTTCTGTAGAATATTAATCTATTAAATTGTTATGCTGTGTCCCTTTGGCATGCATGCGGTTGTGGTCAGTCCCACTTAGTAAACACAGTAGCACTTCAGGTCTGTAAAAAAAATGGAGGCTATAACTCAGGTCTCACTGCTATAATCTGCCTCCAGAGATAATTTAATCTCCAAATTTAATCAAACCGTATAATCATGCAAATGATAATCATTCTTTTACCAACAGAAACATGTCTTTACTGAACAACAGCTGATTTGGCACAACGCACTCTGAAAGGATACAGCATACAGTCACAGTAATTTGAACCACAGTTAAAACGACGCGCAGAGGGAAGAGGAACCTTTCAAACCCGGTCAGAGAACACTTCCAGGTCAGGGCGGAGAGCAGGAAAGTGTAGAAACAGGCACACGTGAAACTGACAGCAGCTCCGAGGTAGTGCATGAGTGTCACGTCACCAGGCTGTGGAGAGCAGTAACAGTTGTTTTTTATTATGAGAACATGGATGAAGACTTGAATACAGGGCAGATTTTGTTAGCACAAAGATTTTTAGATAGAAGTAGATGTGCACATGCCATCATTTAAGCACATGTTAGCGCTACTCGTCAAAACAACAGACCTTTTAACCCATCAAATGTTTAAAACTTATTTTGTTGTAAAAGTTTGCCTTTAGTCTAAGATCAATCACTATTCATGTGTAAAGTCAAAACTCAACTTCAATTGAGAATATGTGGCATGATTTGAAAATTTCTGCAAACAGATGTTAATCTAAAAAGTGGGCATACAAAGTACTGACCCTGAGGGATTGAATGCAAATGCACATTGTACTTTTCAGACTGTTCTTTGTAAGAGATCTTGAAAACTAAGTTTCATTTACGTTCTACTTCACAGATAAGCACAACTTTGCATTGATCTACCTAATTAAATCTGCATAAAAACATAGAAGTTAGTGGTTGTAACATAAAAATGTGAAAAAGTTTAAGGGGTATATTTTCTTTTGCAAGAGAAAGTATACTTGCTAAACAATTTACTAAAACAAAAGTAACGAATGCCATCACTATTCCAGAGCATCAAAAGAACAACAGTGGTCTAAGAACTTGATTAATCACAGGGTTTTAATTCTCTCCTACTGCTAGTAGTGAATTGTTTTCATTAACTGCTGTTTAGTTTGGTCTTTTCCTTATGATGGTCATGTCTGCATATCAAAAAGAAGGCACATGACACAATCATAAAATGCTCCGGTTGATAACAGGTCTTCAATACATAAATCTAGAATCAAAAGTAAAACATTGGTTTTTGTGCAACATTATAAGCTGTATAAGAGATTAAAATACACCTCCTGTGCTGGAATCCTTAAAGACGGCATAAAACAAATGGTGACCTGCCTTTGTTTGCTCTTTCAACACACGTCATGAATTAAAACAGTTTTTATATAACTTTTTATATAACTTTTATATAGGTAAGTCCTCATAAGATCTCTTTGTGCAATTTAGCCCGTAGGATTTCTGCACACTTTAACACTGCTAAATATTACTAGCGAGTAGTGCACAACTTACGTTACAGTTTCCAGCAACAAAGGCCCCAATGGTTGCCACCAATCCAAAGGCTAATGCAATTTTGCTCAGCATAGAATGGCACATGTGTCTCTCCATTATATGGGCATGATGGAAGATAATGAACAGCAGAACTACAAACAAAAGTAGAGTTAGTGTGGCACATATCAGAACATGCAGTACACTGCCTTGCAAAAGTATTCACACCCCTTTAACGTTTTCTTGTTGGGTTTTTATGGGATAGAAAACATAAAGTAGTGCACAATCTGAAAAGTGTGACATGTATTTGTATTACCTAATTATTAAAGACAGTAACCATGTGGATTATTTATTCTCAGTATAAATGCAGCTCTTCTGTGAAGGCCTCATGGGTTCGTTAGAGAACATTAGTAAACAAACAGCATCATAGAGACCAAGAAACACAGAAGACAAGTCAGACATAAAGGTTTAGGTTTTAAAAAACTATGTCAAACTTTGAACATCTGAAAACGGATTAAAGATTTCACACCTACAAACCTTCAACATATGGCTGTCCACTTAAACTGACAAACCGGACAAGGATAGCATTTACCAGCAAGCAGCCAATAAACGGTGGAGGAGCTGCAGAGATTCAAAGCTTAGATGGGAGAATCTGTTAACAGGGCACCCATTTGTCATGCAATCCACAAATCTGGCTTTTATGGAAAAGTGAGAAGAAAAATCCCTTTGTTTAAAGAAATAAAAAATCCGTTTTTTTTGTAAAGGCTGTGTCAGAAAATTGAGGCAGCATCATGCTGAGGGGAGGGCTTTCTTTAGCAGGAGCAGGAAAGCTGGTCAGAGTTGTTGGGAAGATGGATGTAGCTAAATAACTGTTAGAAGCTGCAAAAGACCCGAGGCAGAGGTTCACCTTTCAGAAGCACAATGACCCTAAACACACACACAGAGCTACAAAGGAATGTTGCAGATCAACACACATTCATGAATTAGAATGGCCCAGTCAAAGTCCAGACCTAAATCCATTAGTGGTAAGACTTGAAAATTGACATCCATTCATTCAGACTGAGCTATACGTTTTTTTGCAAAACAGAATAGGCAACATTTTCTCTCTTTGCATATCTCTTGATATGCCAATGAGATAAAGCTAAAATACTTGCAGCGCTAATTGCAGAGAATAAGTGTTCTACAAGGTACTGAGTGGCTGAAAAATATATTTTTTTAAATGTTTGAAAACCAATGTTACATTTCAAGAGGTATGAATACTTTTTAAGGCACTTTAAATATAATGTATAGGCATTTTGATGCTGAACTCACATAGAAAGGTCCCAGCGTTCATTGTTGCTGTAAAAAGTGAGCTTTCTGGAGCAAGGGTCCCACTTCCACTGGAATAACAATGTTTGTTTAATTATTTATGTCAACAATTCAGTTCTTGGGAAGACAAAATAAGATGTTAAGAATTCTGACTTTTTACCTGATTGTAGGAACCCAGCAACATCCCTGGGTCACATTCCCTCCGCAGTAATTTTTACCGCTCCTGAAAAGGAAGTAAGAACTTGTTAGTTACCATTTCAAAATAAATGGTTAGAATACATAAATGAGCTTCAACTCACCAATCATTGAGTGAGCACACATGATTGTTGGAGTAGGCCATGCCATATCTGAAAGTACAAGTTGTAATAAATTTAGATTTACTGTATTATGGATGTATTCAAGCTCTGAATGGATTTAATATTTAACTTGCTGCCCAGCAGGTTTTGTGACGGTTTAAACAAATCACAGATTCATTTATCTTTCTTTTTAATCAAATTAAAACACATTTATTAAGCCAATGGAAACATAGACATTTACTGCTAGAACCAAACACAAAGGCATGAAAAAAAAAGCAGAAAAAAGAAAAACCACTCATCCACAACTGACTGTTAGAGTTTAAATATTATGAACATGATTAACAAATGAATGTCTCTAGGCTTTTCCTGCCTAGCCAGTGAGCACACCCTGTACCACACTGAACAAGCCAGGTGACATATTTTCAGCCTTCTGTCTCAAGAATACCAACAAGTGTATGTAAACTATTCTGATTTCAATAACCTTTAAAGATTATGCAGTGCCTAATCTACACACAGAATCATGTCTGGGCCAGCTTTTATAAATGTCAACATGTGAGTGTTTAATTGTTCTTATCCAAGAACATACAGTCTGTGTTATCGTGCTGGTAACAACGTAGTCCTGACAAGCTGTTTTCTGTGGAATCAGTCATATTATCAGCTTTCAAACAAAAAGCTTTGACACTGTGTGTGCTCAGAACGTGAAAAACAAATAAAACTATTGTAAATCTGCCATTTAAGGCCAGTACACACAAAGCGGCAGGCTGTAAGCTGTAAAATTGAAGTGTTGTCTTTCACCAGGATGTAAAGTCGTCACAGACACTGTCAATAAAAACTTACACACTCCATGTTCCAATGAAGGACAACAGTGATAGTGAGATGGGAAGGATGATCCAGAGCACCATGTCTTAGGGTTAAGAAAGAGGAATAAAATTAAAAACAAAGATTCCTGATGTCTTCAACACGCTTGGTGTCAGGATTCTGTGGATTCTTCATGGAGCCAGCATTAAATCCTCAGGTGAAGTTTGGTAACAAAACCATACAAGAAAAAAAAACCAAAACTTCAATGATAAACAAATGTAAGGTTGCTTTTTTATAAGCAGTTAGCCCAGTGAAGTTAAAGAAAGTCCTCTACCGTCAAGAGTACAGAGTTGCTTTATATCAGTCTCCTTCTGTCTGTGTCTGCCACTCCTTTGAAGCACCACCTTGTTCTGGGAGAAGAGCTTTGGGGTTGGCCTTCTTTCTTTTACCACATTGTTTGTTTTATTCCAAACAGACTCCCTGTTCACTTTGTCTTGATGTGAACTTTCTGACATCGATACAAAATGACTAACAGATCTGGATCGTTAGAATCATGTTGGAAATTATGAAGCTGAAAATCTGGTAAAGGCTGTATTGTTTTGTATGTTTTGAATTCTTTAGACTGTTTGCACAGTTTTCCTGTCACTCAGTGATGGAAAAACTGTTATGAAACACTTGAACTTTCCTTCTGTATTTGATGTGATAGATAATAATTTGAAGATATTAGATTTTCCAAACTTTAAATATATGTCTTGTGTGGAAAATGTTTTTTAACATTTTTATTCTCAAAACTTTTTAAGTTCTGAGACTTTAAACTAATTTAAAGCAGAAAGCCGTCCATTCAAAGTTTTCCAGGAACTTATGGACTGTCATGTTTTTGGGAATTAAAAACCCTCCATTAAACCTAGTACAAGAACAAATTTTCAAAAATAGTTTCAATTGTTTTCCAGTAATTATCAGATCTACAGTCTGGGTCAGAATCCCTGACACATCTGCATTTTATTCTAAATATTTAATCAATCAATCAATACGCATTTATATGACACTTTTTGTACAACATAGCTATGCAAAGTTTGGTTATTTATTTATAAAATCAACACTCATCAGACAGGTGGTGTTTTTTACATTTTGTTATTGTATAATTTCGGTGAACCTGCATTAATTGTAGCCTTGATTTCCTGTTCTTAGCTGATAGGAGTGACACCCAGTAAGGTCTTCTGCTGCTGTAGCCCATCTGCTACAGTGCTGTATGTTTACAAATGGTATTCCACATACTTTGGTTGTAGCAACAGGTTATTTGAGCTCCTGTTGCCTTTCTATCATCTCAAACCAGTCTCCTCTGCCCTCTGACATCATTAAGGCATTTTTGCCCACACTGGATGTTTTTGGTTTTCTTTTAAAACCTTCGGAGAGTGCAGATCAACAGCTTCTGAAAAACTCAGACCAGGCAGTCTGGCATCAATATTTATGCAGTGTATCAACCATCCAGACCTTTCAGGTCTTCTGGCTCAAATCTACTCTGCATACCCAGAACCAGAACCAAACATGGAGAAGCAGCTTTTAGTTCTTATGCTCCACTAATTTGGAATACACTCCCAGAAAACTGTAAAAGCGCCGAAAACCTAAGTTGCTTTAAATCAATATTAAAAACGTATTTGTTTAGAGTGGCCTGCATTAGTTTTTAGTCCAATTTTCCTTTTATTTTCTTATCCATCAGTCTATTCTCTTTATTTTTTTTAATTACCTCTGTTGTTTGATTTTCTGTATCATTGTAATTTTTTTCCTTATGTACAGCGCCTTGAGTACCTTGTCACTGAAAAGCGCTATATAAATAAACTTGACTTGACTTGACTAAATCTTATTGAGACACAGGATTTCATTTTCAACAACAAATTAGCTTGAATTTTAAAATAAAAGCAGGAGACACATAATACAACCATCCTGTAATGATTTTCCCATTGTCCCTAAAATGTGTTTAAAATTTTTAAGGTGAATATATCTACACTTCTTCAGGTCCTGCTGTTGTTTGTTCCAAGTGAAATTAGTAGTGGAATAGCAGACTTGTGGTGTATTTTTGACAGAACATCATAAAAAAATACTGTAAGTATATTTGCTTTTATTCCCCAGGTTCCTAACTTTTGGAAACAAAATTCAACTCTTTTATTCATTTTACTCTAGAATTATTTGCATGTAAATTATTGTCATATTTTTATTTGATTGATTTTAAAAATGTGTTTTATAAATGATGCCTCAGTGATTTTAACATAGGATGTGAAGTGATGAGCAGAGGATGAGAGGAGAGGACAGGCAGCTCTGATCAGGCAGACGTGACTTGGACCACATGGGGTCCTCAACTTCAAAACAAACAAAATGTCGGCGCACATCAGATGGGGTCTTCAGCGGCTACTAATGGCCCGAAACAAAGCTCTCTTCAGGTTTGCCTAGTTTTAGCTGCCTCCCATAAGTGTATTACGTGTGTTATATAACTGATATGATGCGTAGACAGGCTTATTATTGGCCGCTTCTTTGTGCGGGGGAGATTTAGCAAGCTACTCTGCTAACGACCGAACTACGAAGCAAACAACCGATTTAACCCCTTAAATTTATCTCGGTTTATGCGAGACCCGGTTTAAAATATGTCAAACCATGTGATGTCACTATGTAACATCAATGTCACATGTTTTTGACGATTGAAAGAGATTAGGTTATCTGGTAGAAGTCAGCTAGCACAAATTGTCGAGTTTACTGTCAGCTAAGTGATTTACTTTGATCGCCTTTTGTTAAATATGACCCTCGAAACCCTCAACTAAAAGGTCAATCATCACATATCCCAACTAACAAGATGTATTACAAACTCTTCACGTTTCTACCAGGTTACCAGATCGCTCACAGGCTTCAGTATTAGGCTTCAGAGGGCTCCCGCGTCACGCAGGGGCAGGAGCTACATACTTCTCAGGTGAGACACCTGCCTCTGGACTCACCTGTTGTATCATGTAGGCGATGATCTTGTCATTCAGGTAGAAAGTGTTGATCCCTAACAAGCAGCTGGGTTTGTGACGTTTTTCAGCGAGAAACCTGTCCATCCAGACTCAAGATACTCCTAACCCAAGAAGCTTGAAGTTCCTCCCTGGGAAACCCGTCCTTGGAAGCGGTACGCTGGACTTTCCTTCTCCGAGCTCGGCTGGATCCTCATCTTTAGCCCGGTAATGGGTCTACTGCTGTACTTTGCTGCACTGGTTCAAAATAGGATCCCAGTAAATAATCAAATGTAACAGTAACATAGTATGCAGTATTCTGATTTTATTAATAATTATTTCTATCACTGTTAGCAATTCTAATGACCAGAAAACAAATAAAAAGTGTTTATTTCTGAGCACGCAAAGAATGGTTGTTTTGAAAGGGAGTGTATAGAAAGCAACTAAACAAAGACTGCAATTCTTAAAATACACATATATTTGTCTAAAAGCTATACAGTATATCGTATATACTATATAGACAGATGAAGCAAAACAGTATGACCAGCTGCCTTAACGGTTATTGGTCCTCCTTTTGCTGCCAATAAAGCTACTAGACCTCTAAAGGTGTGGTTTGGTGTAAAATTATAAGAATAAGAAATCACAATTAAAGGTGTGTGTGTAGGTGCATGAGAGGAACATTGAAATTAGCTGTATGTTTTAAGGAAAACTGAGCAGTTTCCTCACCTAGTTTGCAGCTACGCACCTATAGGCCACAACTTGAAAACCTTATGCCTCACATTGTAAAGATCAGAGCAACATTCCCATTAAATGCCAGAATCTGGTGTTTTGGGATTGCCAAAGTCACTGTGACTGTATGTGCTGTGGCTGATTTGGTTAAATCATTGATTTCCTCATTTTCCGACTGTGATGGGATGGTCGCATGCTTTCATTGCACATACATTAAAATCAGAGTGATACAGTTTTGGAGATTAAATAATATTACTTTTAGTCGGGAATTCTGAAAAATAAACATAATATGCTGCAGGAAAGTGTTTGTTTTTGTGACTTTTAGGGCTGCAACTAACGATTATTTTTCTAATCAATCTGTTGACTATCTTTTTGATTAATCGATTAATAATCGGATTGCAAAAGGTGCTTAACAAGAGATTTTTTACAAAATTTAAACAAGGTGAAGCTAAAGCTATGCCTCTTGAGGAGTTCTGAAAAGTGCATATTTGCAGACGAAGAAGGTTTTTCATCTTAGATGCAAAATTTATGTATATTTTTTGTAAAAATTTGGCCTAATTACGCTCTGAGTGGTTTGTTCTTTCAGCAAATGACATGTTTGAGAGTCTGTATACTCCAGTTAACGATTATTCCATTATTAAATTAGTTGACAATTATTTCAATAATCGTTTAATCAGATTAATTATTTCAGCCCTAGTGGCTTTATAATCCTAGTTGCAAACACTATATAGGCCATAACATCCTCATAATGTTATATGTGCTTTTGTTTTTAGTCTTTATTAAAGCACTTGTTTCTCCTTCAGGGACCTGTTTGAAATTGAGGGAGTAAAAAGTGTGTTCTTTGGCCCGGACTTCATCACTGTCACTAAAGTAAGTACTAAATATACTCTGACTGCTCATCTCAGTGAGAGTATTGTTTGTGAGGGGATAGATTATGAGATACTTCTTTTTTACTGTCAGACAGACGAGGAAGTGGAGTGGACGGACATTAAGCGTCACGTTTTAGATGCTATTTCCAAATTCTTTGAGAGTGGGGACCCGATAACAACAGGAGCAGTGCATCATGAAAGCAGTGAGTTTTCTTTAAATATCATATCCAAACTGTGACACTTCAATGTTTTAACGATGCTGTATTATTATTATTTTTTTTTGGTACAGGTCTTTCTGAAGACGATGATGATATTGTAGCTGTGATAAAGGAGCTTCTGGACACCAGAATAAGGTACAGAAACTACCAACTGATCACTGTTTACATACAGTATGTACAGGTGTTGGACAATGAAACTGAAACACCTGGTTTTAGACCACAATAATTTATTAGTATGGTGTAGGGCCTCCTTTTGCAGCCAATACAGCGTCAATTCGTCTTGGGAATGACATATACAAGTCCTGCACAGTGGTCAGAGGGATTTTAACCCATTCTTCTTGCAGGATAGTGGCCAGGTCACTATGTGATACTGGTGGAGGAAAACGTTTCCTGACTCGCTCCTCCAAAACACCCCAAAGTGGCTCAATAATATTTAGATCTGGTGACTGTGCAGGCCATGGGAGAAGTTCAACTTCACTTTCATGTTCATCAAACCAATCTTTCACCAGTCTTGCTGTGTGTATTGGTGCATTGTCATCCTGATACACGGCACCGCCTTCAGGATACAATGTTTGAACCATTGGATGCACATGGTCCTCAAGAATGGTTCGCTAGTCCTTGGCAGTGACGCGCCCATCTAGCACAAGTATTGGGCCAAGGGAATGCCATGATATGGCAGCCCAAACCATCACTGATCCACGCCCATGCTTCACTCTGGGCATGCAAAAGTCTGGGTTGTACGCTTCTTTGGGGCTTCTCCACACCGTAACTCTCCCAGATGTGGGGAAAACAGTAAAGGTGGACTCATCAGAGAACAATACATGTTTCACATTGTCCACAGCCCAAGATTTGCGCTCCTTGCACCATTGAAAGCGACGTTTGGCATTGGCATGAGTGACCAAAGGTTTGGCTATAGCAGCCCGGCCGTGTATATTGACCCTGTGGAGCTCCCGATGGACAGTTCTGGTGGAAACAGGAGAGTTGAGGTGCACATTTAATTCTGCCGTGATTTGGGGAGCCGTGGTTTTATGTTTTTTGGATACAATCCGGGTTAGCACCCAAACATCCCTTTCAGACAGCTTCCTCTTGCGTCCACAGTTAATCCTGTTGGATGTGGTTGGTCCTTCTTGGTGGTATGCTGACATTACCCTGGATACCGTGGCTCTTGATACGTCACAAAGACTTGCTGTCTTGGACACAGATGCGCCAGCAAGACGTGCACCAACAATTTGTCCTCTTTTGAACTCTGGTATGTCATCCATAATGTTGTGTGCATTTCAATATTTTGAGCAAAACTGTGCTCTTACCCTGCTAATTGAACCTTCACACTCTGCTCTTACTGGTGCAATGTGCAATTAATGAAGACTGGCTACCAGGCTGATCCAATTTAGCCATGAAACCTCCCACACTAAAATGACAGGTGTTTCAGTTTCATTGTCCAACCCCTGTATGTTCAAACCAACCTAATGACTGTGTGATAATGTAGAGATTTATAAGAGAAGAATGTTGACAATTTTCCTTCTGCTGTTATGAGATGCGTAACATTCTTAATCAGTGTGTCTCTGTTCTCTACCAATTCATGTTGTCTTCTTATCTCAAAAAGACCTACGGTGCAAGAAGATGGAGGTGACGTCATCTTTAAAGGTTTTGAGAATGGCACAGTGAAGTTAAAGCTGGTTGGATCCTGCACAGGATGTCCCAGCTCGACGGTTACACTGAAAAACGGCATTCAGAACATGCTGCAGTTTTATATCCCAGAGGTGGACAACGTTGAGCAGGTATTTACTGAATAACTATTTTTTTTCTGTGATTTGTTTTTCTGTGTGAATAAAAAGGAATATGAGATACAGCCGATGCATTTGAACAGGTTATAAACGCTACATTATGGGCACATATGTTTTTTTTACAGAAATCCCAGGGTTACCTTAAAACTTACCTTAGTAATACATATCATTATGTTCAGATACAGTCCCATTCAAGAAATTTAAAAATTGTTGAAAAGTTCATTTATTTCAGTAACTCAATTAATCAATTAATATAGATTAATTACACACAGATGTTTTCAAGCCTTTATTTCAGTTTATTATGATGAATTTTAGTTTACAGCCAATGAAAGCACAATAATTAAGATTAGAAAATTCCATCTGATCAATTAAAAAATACTTTTTATACAGAAATGTGGGTTTAATGAAAGGTTTGTTTAAAACCTGCTTAAAGATAATTATTTTCAAAAGATGCTTTTAATCTGACTTACGGGCCTTATCGGAACGCATTTTCAAATGTGTTAAATATGAAGGTCACTCCTACCATAAATGATGTTCAAACTGAAGGAGTCTGAAACCACATTTGTAGGCAAGATAATTGACTTTAGTGTTGAAACCCTGATATAACCAACATGAAAAGTGAAATGCTCAAAACTATCACAGTGCTAGATAAAACCAAAGACATTTTAGAACATAAACATTATACATGTTATACTGTTTACTACATAACTTACGGTGTGGAGGTATAAGGTTAATACGTAATAAAATTAATACTAAACCAGTATTTTTGCTACAGAAGAAAGCAGTAACAATGATAAATTATTTAACCAATTATGATCCACCTAACGAAATATTAAATTGAACTCCTTAAAATTGTATGATTTAGTAGAACTTAGTACCGAGGTAAATAAAAATAAAAAAAGGTGGGCATCTTTTATAGGGGTGTGTGAAATAACTGTGATAAGCCATTAAGAATTTGTTCTTCACAATCTAAGTTTTAAAAATAATGCATATAAAACAACTGGTGACTAAATATAAAAATGAGGTTTTGTTACCATTCTCAATGAGACGACATTTGTCCCAATTTAAGTACCTTTCTTTTAATATATTATTTTTCTGTTCTAAATGTATCTGCTACTGTTTAAACTGATTGTACAAAAGTGTAGGTAGGTGTATGTAATAAGTTTCTAGTTCTACTTCTACTAATCACTCGTTTACATTTGCTCAAAAAATACTAACACTGACCATAAAATAATTCTGTCCTGACAACTTTCTTGCACATTTAGTATTTACAATATAAGGCAACACAACAGCAATGTCATTAATAATGTTTAATCTTTTGCCTAGGTGGAAGACAAGGTGGATGAAATTAATGCAAAGGTTTTTGCAGAAGTGGAGCGTAAGCTACAAAAATAAGAACTTCCTCAACAGACAAGGCGATTATGGACTCTGTCAGAAGAAAAATGTCTGTAAACACATGAAAAAACAGTGTTCCTGTTGTAAATCGTAATGGGTAAAAAGCATAAAGGGAGAAAATGATTTCCAGATCTTTGTTTTGCCCCCATACAAAGTATTCTATCTGTAATTAGCATGCACATACTGTGTGCCCCTGTTCCTAAAGAAATGTGAGATACTGTATAATGTTTTTGGTTTTTTTTGCTATGGAAAGTTTTTTTGCCATGATTGTCGTAAATGTTTTATTTATTTCTAATAAATGATGTACATTAAGAAATAATATTTTGCTAAGATGGTGATTTTGTGAAAGTTGATGACAATGGTTTGTGTCTTCCAGGAAAATGTAACATTTATTTCCATTTGCAACTGCTTTACACATTACAAAAGAAAGTTAAAGATATCATTAGATTATTTAATTCAATTAAATTGAGGGAAATGGATTAAATTACCTACTGCTAGGAAGTAGGTTTAAAATACGACACCTGAAAGGATATTTACATGCATTGCTCCACTCTGTAGTTTTACTATATAACATTAAAGTTCATTTTGACTTTGCTTTTTGTCCTGTGTGTATTGTTATGGATGTATGATTCTGTGGCCTTTTCTAATCATCTCTTTGCTGCCCTAATTAAATATATCTGCCCTTGTTGCTTATCTGCCGCACTGCTCACTGCTGCACGCTTACACACCATAACCATTGATCACATAAAATGAAACACATAGTCAAGGATAAACTGATACGAGAGGATGACACCCTTTAGGAGGGTTAAAAACAGGCACAGATAAAAGCAGGACTCCTGCACTGCTCTTGGCTTCATTTGGCTCATCCTAAATGTGCTAAGTGGAGCCCAGTACTGAAGGTGAATGTCACTCTGTATCTGTTCATTGGCATATTTTGTACACTGATGAATTTTATATTAAATCTTGATTTTATACTTAACCATTTCTCATTATTTCACAAGGTAAATTCTTTGCTTTTACTGGTTGGGTCTCGGAACTGGAGAGAAACGGACCCGGTGGTGCACAAGGAGGAAAGAGAGTAAAAAGAGCCATTTTACGACAGTATCAATTATGTCAGTAAGTTCATCATAAAGAAACATGATCAGAATGGTTTTATTTTAAGGAAGTAGCAACCCACGTGTGAGATTTGCAGAGTAAAGTAAAACCTATGTGACAATGATGATGTTCTTGTATGCACAAGCGAACATCTGTGCACAGATTTTAAAATATCCCTTTTTAAGCCAATTATAGGTATTTGTATCCAGACAGTTTGAGGTTACCCTGCTGTTAAGCCAAAGCGGACAAAGGTTAAGCTGGCATCTAAAGGTGAATGGAAAATCTCAAAATTTCCAAGCGCAAGTTGGTTTCATATAATGTTCCCACTTTGCATATTTTAATGAGGAATTGTTTTTGCCAATAAACGTACTGACAAATATGGCAATGTTGAACCATGTAACATGTATTGCAAGGCAAGTGTCAGTATGTACTGTGATTTTTCAAGAAGTGCAATGTATGAATTTTAAATGACATATAAATGGTTTTTTTTTAGATGGTGGATTTAACGGAATGAAATATAAATATTGTAAAGCGTCATAGGAACAAACGAATTTAAGGTGAACCAGTTTTTTCTGACTTGGCCACATGGATCGGGGTTATCCTCCTGCGCATGCGCAATTTGCATTAACAATCGCCAGAGGTACGTCGGTGAGTGATAGTATTATATTGAACCAATATTTCGTTTGGCGTTTTGAACATTTACTGTAATCATCATAAAACCGCACAGGAAGGACGCTGTTGCTTTAAGTCTGTCTGATTTGAACTGTTTTAACCGTTATCATTAACTGCAAAAACTGCCAGGGCCTCGCGATCGTTATCTGACTAGCACGAGGCTAACCTGGCAACAAAGCTAACGGTCTGGGAATGCTAAGCGTTAGCCACCTGTTTAGATTCAGCGGTTCCACTGTTGAATGTGTTTAGAGCTAAATAAGGTGGGTTTTGACAATGCGGACAGAGTCCTAACAACGTAGTGTGCAAAAAAATTGAGTAACGTGTTCGTGAGTACAACAATTGCCGCTTTAACTTGCCGGACAAATGGGAAAATTCGTGCTACTTTATGTGCTAACGCTTCTCAACTGTGTCACTCCGTGGCTAATGTTAGCTAGACTAGCCGTCGAGTTCGCCTCTGTCAGCCCCTGTTGAAATATTAAAACATATTGATAAAACATATAGAGTGCTTCCAAATTTTGCTACATTGTGTTATGGTATGGAAGAATTACGGAATAAATGTAATTATTTTGCTGTTTGCTACGGTAAGTCTTGCTTATTTGCGAGCTTTTTTTTGTTAAACAACTTCTTTGTCTGCATTTTTGGAAGAAATGCAACTCATCTCTTCAAAAGCGGTTAAATGCATCAGTGTAAAAGCATATTTTCTAATGGTTTAAATGTTGTCAAAACTCGTGAAGCTTTAATTTACCGTTAGTTCTATACCAACACATACAGTAATAAGCTGCTGTTTTACTTATAAACAGTCCATCAGTAACTACATATAACAAGATGTATTTTGTGATAAAACAGAAGCATTAAGAAAGTGTCTAAAATAGTAACAACAATTGCACTGCGGTACAACTACCTCCACTAATATATGTAAATAAACAGAATTACTGTAACTAAACAAAAAATTACTTTTTTAATTTAATTGCCAGTGGCACAGTTAGGTATTTACAAAATTATAGATGGTTGAATTAAAAAAGGTAGTATGTTCCTTCTTTGTTGATAAAAGAAAACTATGATGGTTCATAAAAATGCACTGTGAAGCTACATAAAGTCTGTTTTCATACACTCTGTCTTTTTAATTCTGTGCAAATCCTTTTTATAGATCAGTGTTGCTAACATTGGTGTGTAAAATTAATGTAGTAGTATGTAATTAAAAGATGAAGGAAGAAAAAGTAATAAACATGGCATTTTTGCTAAACTTAGAAAAAGATACATTTTTTTCACCTGGGAATTATCTGGGGTGTGCATAAAAAATGCGAATATGCACATTTCTTGTAACAAAATTAAATCAACATGAGCATTAAGTACATTAAAGGCCTGGTATAACAGTTATTTTAGCTTTTTTACATATATGCTCCACTGGGATGGTGCAGTGGTAAAAGGAGGACAGAAAGCATGCATTAGAATATGTGGCTCCCTTTGTTTTAAATTGATCTTTAATTGCCCTTCTTTTATTGGTCATTTACGTCAGAGGTACTGGTCATGTCACAGCTCTAATCTCTTGATTTTGATGCAAGTTATGTTTCTTGAGGTCATTGCATCAAGAATAAGTTTTATACCAAAGCTGGGCGGTATGACCCAAATTTTATATACATTTTATATCATGGTATTTGACAGTATTTTTCTTTTCATGGATACCTGTGCGTGTTAACCACATTTTTTCCTGACTGAGAGGAAAACTACTGCATTTCATGACTTGTACTTAAAGGCAACGTTTTAATAATGGCTCCAAAGCCTTCTTTTTCCACAGTGGTTAACGGAACCATGTCTTTAGCCACGTGAAAAGTGATGGCGATTGTTATTTCCACTCACCGCTTGCTTGTTTTGCTGTAGGGAGTACCTCGGCCGAAAGTGTCTGCAAGGGATTTTCCAGGTTTGGATGTTGAGGATACCGCTTTTAATTTTTAAGTCTTTGTATTCTAAGATGTGTTTGCGGCTGAGATGGTGTTTTAAATTGCTGGTGTTTCCTCCATTGGCAACAACTTTACTTCGACAGAGTTTGCATATGACCGTCGTTTGACTGGTGTCCCAGCTTTTAAAGCCAAAATACTTCCATACTAAAGAAACCGCCTATCTTTTAGGCACAAGTTCTTTGCTATCACCTTTAACTGATACATCTGCCAAAACTTCTTTTGCTGTACTTTCTTCTTCCATTGCGGTGTAGCAAAGAAAGGCTTCCTTGGTGAAACAGGTAATTGGTGCACGCATTCTGAGGCTGAAAAAAAATGGTGGATAGTAAATTCATATAACAAAAATAAAAACCGGTTTCGGTTGTGGACCGTTATAGCGCCCAGCTCTATTTTATGCCACACTAAACATTGTTTTAGACTGCAGTATGTCTCATGTTTGATCTGTTTGTTTTCAGCAACACATTGAGCTGGTAAACAGAGACTGCCCTAACCCTGAATGAATCATGGCCCAATTCGGGGGACAGAAGAATCCGCCGTGGGCAACTCAGTTTGCTGCCACAGCTGTGTCTCAACCAGGTCACTCAGGACAGTCTCTTGACCTCAACAGCCTGCACTGTGAGTACAGCAAACCAAAGCCTCTGGGTTGTTAAAACTCTTTCATGGGTTTCTAAATGATATGCATGTTTAATGTGCTAAGTGATATTTCACTTCACTTTGCTGCTGTTGCTTTGAATTAATTACACAACTCTACTAAGAAAAATACTTTTTTTTTCTTTTTTTAGATGAATCAGTTTGTGCATGCATTTACCAGCAATTGAAAAGCTGGAAGGGGAGTATAGATAGAGGTTTACGTAATTGTCCTGACAACATTACACATAAAAGCACTTCAGAAGTCTTTTTTTTTTTTAACCAATGGCAGGTACAATAGATAAACTCTCAGTTAACAACGTGTGCAGTCTCTTGAAGCTAACTTTTGCTGTTTGGTGTGAATTGACATTCTTTCAAATTAGCATGTTCAGGATTACATCATACCATGGCATCAGCCACCTTATTTTTTTGCTATCATCATCATTATTATCATTATCGTTTAACCTTTGCAGCTCTTGGGGTGCAACAGCCGTCTCTTCTAGGAGCGTCTCCCTCCTTCTACTCTCAGCAGTCAGCCTTGGCTGCGGCGTCTCTTAGTAACCAGTCTGCTGCAGCAAACTATCAGCTGTCTCAGCAAACTGCTGCGCTGCAGCAGCAAGCTAACGCTGCTGCTGCTGCCGCGGCAGCTCTACAGCAGGTCAGTCACAATGGTTGTCCAGAGCTCAGGCAGCAAACAGTTCATCTTGTTATTGTCACATGTAACACTTTAACTGTTGGATATGTTCTCTTCATTGTTTGCAGTCTCAGATAAATTCAGCAATTCAGCAGTATCAGCAGCAGCAACAACAACAGCAGCAGCAACAACAACAACAGCAGCAGCAGCAACCTCAGCAACTTTATAATGTACCTCATCAGGTAAAGAATACATTTGTGTCACATTTATGAGTTTCTGGACTTATCTTTGTCAGAAATTTGGCAGTCAGAAGAAGAATATATTGTACTGTACATTCTATTAATTTTTTTTTTGTAGTTTCATAATATAACGTGGCTTGCTTTTATGCATTTTATGGTGTTAATATGTAAGATCATTTATAAGCAAGAGTTGTCAATATGCAAAAAAATAGACAATACAGGATTTTATCCTGTGGCAATTTGATATTTTTTAAATGTAAAATGCATTACAAATATAATAAATTATTATTGTTGCTTTGAGTCAATAAACTGATCACATTTGGCATTTCCTCTGGTCATTTTACAGCTTCCTCAGCCTCAGCAGGCGCTGATCTCTCAGGTAAATAAAATACATACAGACCATACAAACTGGGCTTTAGTGGGTGCGGGAGTCAGGAGATTTTTACCAATGTGCTGTATTTGAAGTGCGCGCCTTTATGCGCGAAACATGTGCATAAAGCGTCGGATAAATTTAAGAGTTTTGGCCCATACAAGCTTCCATTAAAGGCCATAAACCACCATAGTTGATTTCTCTGTTCCTCTTTGCTCCACGTTCTCCAACATTTTTAATAAAATACATTTGAAAAAACTTGATTTAATAATTACTACATATCATGATTTTCTTGAGGGGGCATGTGGCCCTGTTAGCGGGGCCGAGCGCCCACCTTGGATAATGGTAGGGAAACACTGTAATGTGTCGCTTTGTGCCCTTGTAGCTTTTACAGTGCCAATTTTAAGACATGCAAGGAATGCGTCTTTCTTGGTGAGAGTTTTCAATAATCTCCATCTAACCTTCAGCCCCCCGTCGCACTGCCCACCAGCCTGAGCTTGTCCAACCCTCAGCAGACAGCCCAGATTACTGTGTCGTATCCAACACCGCGTTCAAGCCACCAACAGCAGACGCAGCCACAGAAGCAACGGGTCTTCACTGGTGTTGTCAATAAGCTACACGACACGTTTGGCTTTGTAGATGAAGACGTCTTCTTTCAGCTAAGGTGGGAATGGGTTGTTTGTAATATGCTTTGTTGCTCAATAGAAAGCAAATACTAGATTTAGTTCCATCTGTTTTAGACTAATAAAACATTTTTTTTTTATGACTAATGTTTAAATGTCTTTGTTTCCATAGTGCTGTGAAAGGGAAAACTCCCCAGGTCGGTGACAGAGTCCTGGTAGAAGCTGTGTACAACCCTAATATGCCCTTTAAGTGGAATGCCCAACGCATCCAGACTTTACCTCAGTTGGCAAATCAGTCGGTGAGAACATTTAGAGCTTTTAGTGCGTCGTTAGACATTTTAAAATAAATTGAGGACATTCCAGCTTTAGTCTTTTTTTTATTTATTATTTATCTCAGTGTCATTACAAACAAACTATTATATATTGAACACTCAGCTTCATACTATTATATAGTAAAAGCTGAAGACAAGAAATTTCAATAACTTCAGGTTTTATTATGTTATTACCTTTTTAATTACATTCACGTTGTCTTTTACTTTAAATAAAATCTTATTGTTGAAGAACATGTAAAAATGACATAAAAAACAACTTATTATTTGAGACTGGACACTTTGTAGTGTTTGTGTGACTATTTGCTTTAGTTTGTGTCTTATTATTATTATTATATTTAGTTGAGTAAATATTGTAAAATTTGCTGACCGTCCTCTTCAGCATGGCTGATTTCAAGAAAATTACAACATATTTATTTTATTTCTGAATATCCAGAGCGGGATTCCCCAGGTTTACTTTAAACTTTGGTGATCTTACATTTGTCTAACATATAAATATTGCATTGCATTTATTTTCCCAGTTGTTTTTCAATTTTGATCGTATCCTTAAACCTTTCTGACCTTATACTGTTGTGTTCTCAACCCCTCCTAGCTTCAGCAGCAGCCTCAGCCTTTACCTCAAGCTTCCCAACAGCTCGGGAGCCTTTACAGTGACCATGGAATGCAGCTTCGCTACACAGATATGCACTCTGCTATGGACAACAGACAAAACGTAACCCTCTAGTCCTGAAATACACACTCAAACGGTCACTTTTCCTGCTCGCTCATTAAATTTTTGCCTCTGTTTCTTGACTTTGTTTTACCTGCAGTATTTATGGGCCAAAACAACCACTGTTGTTTTTCTCTTAACAGTCCCTTTTTTGTTTCTACATTTCTCCTACAGAAGCTGCTGATTTACTGTCATTGTGGAGTGGGCTGGGCGGGGGCTAATTTTTCTTTAGATACTAATGTAAAATGTAGCTATTGTTTCTACTGGAAACATTGCTGAAGAGGAATACTTTGTTTTCTAGAAAGTAGTTTGTAAAAAGCAGTCATAGGCAAGTCGATACTTTATAAATTCAAAGATTCAGTTTGAAGCTCCACTCACATCAGTACTCCTTATTGAGTGAAAGTGTTTCTCAACTCAGTCATTGGAATCTTTATTATTTCTAAGTTTTTCCAAGGAATAACAATGTTTTATTGCCAAAGGATCTTTAGGATTTCCACTGATGCGCCTGTATAAGGCTCATTACATCAGATGTGCTGCTCTTTTCTGATAATCCATGCCATAGTTTTGGTGCTGACTCCATTTTCCTTAATTAACCCCTAGACTTCCCTGCATCCTTTTGCACAAACTTCAGGAACTGGTTAAAACAATCGGACATAAAGAAACTGCCCGACGCATCCAGTTCTCACTGAGTCCTACTGCATAGATTTAAAAATGACTTAATATGTGAGCAGCAACTGTTCAAATACACGCATTAATAGATGCAAACATTATTATTTGTTCTTTTTAAAAAAGAATAAAAATACGATTTACCCAGTGGTAAAATCTTTTCCTTTGGGAATATACTTAGATATATTCAATCATATATAATTGTTTTCAAAGTAGGAGGCAGACTTCAAGAATTCAAATAATGTAAATATGTCAAAATGTTAAATACTTGGTACATTTATTTCTTATTAGGTTGATACATCTTAATACATCAAACTAGAAACTGCACTGGTTTTTGGTAAGGGCTAAAAAATGTGGGACGTGGGGTAAAATGGCATTTGGCCTTGGAACCTGCTGCTTTGGTCAGAGTTTACTTTGACAAGAAGCTGAGACCAGTGCACATGACAACAGAAACAGCTGGTGTTGCACTGTTCTGCAAGTTGTTGCCTGAGGATGTGATGTAAAACACTCGTAGAGACACACCTTGTTGTTAGAGAACGCCGTTTCACAGTGTTAACACATCCGTTTCAGTATATTAGAGGCTATGGTGAACTTTAAATGTGTGATAACTGAGACTGAAGGGTGAAAATAAATAATTACCAGTTCTGCTCCCCACCTGCACCACCTTTCTACCAGGGTTATATTTAGGGATACTTTTTCTTCCACAGAACCTGATCATCTCTGGTTAAAATGGGGCCTGAGGAAGGGACCTCCTAAAAGACCTTAGATAAACGCTCAGTAATTGTTTTCTGTTTTGTTGTAGTTGTGAAGGAGTCTGCATTGTTTCAGTATACTTCAGCCAGCTGTAAGTTATTTGACACTGAACAAAGCAGAATAAATACCAGTGTGTTTAACACCATGTGCAAAATGGTTAATGTTACTTTAGTGTGAGTTGTGTTTGTTTTTCTCTGAAACCTTCTCCAGAAAGAAATGTTTGACTGTACAGCTGTTGTAGAAAAAAATCTCTCCTAACACACCTCAGCATTGAACTTCCTAACAGATAACATTCCTTTCAAGTAAAAGCTAGGCATTGATTTCTGCTTTGAAGTAGATTCACTAAATTACCAAATGCAAAAGTACTAGTACTTATAATAATGTTCACAATGTAGGATTAAGAATAAAAACCTAAAACTTTGTTTTCTGTTTTTAGGACATCCTGTATGAAAAACCAGATTTCTCCAGGTCTTTGTTTCAAGCTGGCCGTTAAGACTTTCTCCCAGCTTCTGTCCTCTAAACAATCACTGATCAAGAGTTTGTCTGTTTTAGCTGTTGTTTTGTGCAGTCTTTGGCAAGTTCGAGGTTCTTTCTGTTCAACCTTTTTATGCATTTAATTTCCAGGTTTAAAATATTTTCATGTTTTTTTTTCCCCTCCTTTGCTGTAGAGCCAGGCTCAGGCTTCTAACATGATGAAGTCGGCTCAAACCATGCTGCAGTCGATACCTCCGCCAACTACTTTCAATGTTCAGGCCCAGGCTCCTCCAACCTCCCTACTGCAAGCCCAGCTTTCTGCTGCCTCTCTGGCCCCTCTCCTCCAGAACCCCCCTCAGCCTCTGCTCCCACAGCCTCCGACCAAAGGTAAAAACTCATGGCTTTGTTGTGTATGTTTTAAAAGCTGATGCTGCATACAGCTGTTATTAAATTATTGTATTTTTTCTTTTTATTTGGTAGAAATGTGTTTGAAAGCGTTCAAGTGGTAACATGTTGAGCACATGAAAGAAGCTTCCTTTGTTTAATGTAATTAACACCGTCTTTGCATTATTACCTTTGTCCCTAGATGTATTTGCCAGTGGTCTCCTGCAGCCCCCTGTAAGAATAATGACCCAGCCTCAGACCATCAGACGAATGGACCCTCAAAATCGTTTCCCCGCTCGCAGTGATCGAGGTCCTGAGCTCATCCTCAGGACTAAAGAAGAACGCAGGTTTGATGTTTTATAAATTGATTGTACTGTGGATGCTGGCTCTGTCACTTCTAAATAAACAGTTTAGGTGAAATAATTTAGTCATCGGAGTGTTTCTATGTTATTCTTTTGCAGAGTCAGAGACCGCGAGCGGAGGCGATCTAGAGAACGCTCTCCCACCCGCAAACGCTCACGAGACCGCTCCCCAAGACGGGAACGCTCCCCAAGACGTCCTCACAGGGTCGCTCCACGCTACACAGTCCAGTTTTCCAAGTTCAGCTTAGATGGGTGACTATAATTCATATATATTTAATATAATTAATGTGGAAATTGATCCTATTAGTATCAAATGTCACTTCAAGAACTCTTCCCCAGTCTGTCAAGAAGGTGTTTACAGATGTTTTAACTGCCCATTATTTTATTCTTCAGCTCCAGTTGTGACTTGATGGAGCTGAGACGGCGCTATCAGAGTCTCTACATCCCCAGTGACTTCTTTAACGCAGTCTTCACCTGGGTGGAGGCCTTCCCGCTTACAAGACCCTTCCTGTTAAGTAACGCCTGTAACTTTCACATCATGCACAAAGAAGTAGACCCTCCAGTGAAAAACGCAGCAGTGCTGGACCCTCCTGATGTTAATCACACCTACAGCGCTAAGGTACAGTATGCAGTGATAATTATGTTGTATTTAGTTTTATTCTTCACTGCTGAAGATAAGCCTACAAAACGGTTAATGTAAAGAATATTCACACATTTAAAAGATTCTTTATTTAGACATTTTGTGTTGTTTCTTTGCTCATTATGTTTTAATTTTGGTAACTGCTCACTCCACACTCTGATTTGGGGGTGTGGAGCGACACGTCAAATGACAAATTTAACCCATTCAGTCCCTAAATATCAGCTGATTAATGGACAACAATGTGTTTTAAAATAAATGAACCCAACATGGTCTTTTGGTTCAGGTGATGCTGCTTGCTAACCCTAGTTTAGAGGAGCTTTATCACAAGTCGTGTGCTCTGGCTGAGGACCCTCAGGAAGTCAGAGACTCCTTTCAACATCCTGCTAGGCTTATTAAGGTATGTCGAACCCTTTTCATGGTTGCACATTCTGCAGGAGCTGACAGTGATGTAGTCAAGCTTTTCAATTGCTGAGTAGTTGCTGTGTAGAAAGACGATGACTTATGTTGGCACTTTGAAGTGAAAAACCAGTTTTCCTTTGTAGCTGTGGATCTTCTGAGGTATGACTATTTCTTCTACCTGCTGACTGTTTTGTTTTTTTCTGTTTGTTTTTGTCTGTATTTCCTCCCCCCATTTCCACTCATTTAACATATTTACCTATGTTTCCGTTCCTCATTTCCACCTAACCTGTACTGTGTGGCTTTCCTTTGTTGCCTTATCTCTTTTCCTCCAGTTCTTGGTGGGCATGCGAGGTAAAGATGAGGCTATGGCCATTGGGGGTCATTGGTCTCCTTCTCTGGATGGAGCCGACCCAGAGAAGGATCCATCAGTCCTAATTAAGACAGCCATACGCTGTTGCAGGGCACTCACAGGCATAGACCTTAGTCTATGCACTCAGTGGTAAGTATTGCTGTTCTCCTCACTTCTTATCTATCCTGTGTTAAAATAATTTTAACTAAGTTTAAATCTTAAATTATTCATAAGTGATGGATTTAATTTCTTACCACCTTAATATAATATCGGTTGAATATTTCTTGTCTCTCTTCTGTATTAATATTCTGTTGTTAATTTGCAGTTTATTATTTTTATTATTTGTCATCCTTTGAGACTCTTGTGTGTCGTCTTGGCTCTCTCTGTGACATTCTGCTCATACACACATTTTGTTGCGATAAAAACCAAACGCATGGACTTGGTGGCTGGAAGCTGTAGCCTGGAGCAGAAGACCATTACTCTGTGTTTTTATTTCGTCATGTTTCTACTCTCCCTGTTAAATATCTTATATATTTAACTGGCTTTCAGTGTCCTCTTGATTCTGTCTGTCTTTGCACAACTCTAATGTAGTGCATTAAGTGTGTCCTAGGTTTAATGCAGAACGCTCATCCAGTAATTGGCTGAAACTGTAATGGGGTTGAGTTTTGTTATTGTCTGTCGTTGTTTTCAAAATGGCTGCCGTAACCTGTGACAACAGGTGAAGAGCTGCAGACTGGGTCCATTTGTCTATGCTGAGTGTTGTGCGGGAGCCGGGTCAATGTAATGATTTCTGCAATCATTCTGTGACCGGATGGGAGGGGAGAAGCTGTAGAAGGCTCGCCCTAACAAGGCTTGCCTCTTATTCTGTGCCCTGACCAGAATGTTTCTTTCCAATGCACCCTCTTCCTTTGCGACAGGTATCGTTTTGCAGAGATTCGCTATCATCGGCCGGAGGAGACACACAAGGGGCGGACAGTCCCTGCTCATGTGGAGACAGTGGTTTTGTTTCTTCCGGATGTTTGGCATTGTCTTCCTACCCGCTCAGAGTGGGATGTGCTGTCACGGCGACTCCAGGAGCAGCTGACTGAGAAGCTGTCGGCCGAGCGAAAGGAGGCGGATGGAGAACAGGCACTGAACCGCTAATCCTTCTCTTCTCATTTCCGCTTCTCACAGGAAGGCACAGGAATTACAAACTTAAAAAACACACATCCCAGATAAACAACAGACACAAGGCACACTACAGCCTACATACACATCAGTATGAACACAGGCATATTAATGTTTTACCAAACCTCACCTAGACTTCTTCTGTTTACTCCTTCTCCACCTGCTCCCCTTTTTCCTCCGCTCGAACTCCTCCATTCTTCCATCAGCACCTCCACCTTCCCTCACATCCAGCAGACACATACAGTGGAAGCAGTGAGACTAGGCTGTGTTGTGCAAATGGTAAAACAGCTTCCAGCTCCTAAATCACCTTTTAATTGGGTGCTGATCTGATTAGCTGATTAGTTTGAAACCATAGATTTTCTCATGTTAGTTTGGACGGCCTAATTGGGCTTTTAAAATGGTTCTGTGGGAATTGGTTTAACCCCCAACTTGTACCAGTGGTCAGTTCTTGACACGGGAACTCTTAATTTCAAAATAAGCTGGAAACTGTGGAGCCACTTGCGTGCACATAATGTTTGTTGTAGAAATGTGTATATTCATGATTTTTGTTGCTTTCTTCACATCAATTTGATACCTTCTGACAACGAAAAGAGAATCTCCCCAAAGTCTTGTTGCTTGTCTGTTCTTATTGTTGAATTCAACACTCTCATTTGGACTTTATATAGAACTTGGTTTTTCCAGGGCTGTTTTTTGGACAGATGGCTCCTATCTGATGTAGACACGTAAAACTCATAAATATCAGTATCCCAGACATAGAGCATGTTAGGGCTACTGTATCCTCACTCCATTTGGAGGCCAGCCTCAGTTCACCTGATGTACCCACATGCCTTTTGGTCACACCTCTTATTGATTTTGACCTTTTTTGTGTTCCACAGATTGATTGATTGGCAGCTGGGGAAAATTTCTGTCGGTTTTTAATTTTTGTGTTATAAGAGCTAGAGAGCTTCCCTGTGTACGCTTCAGTAGCAGTGGACTTAAACACAGTCAAGCTCACTAGAGCAAGGCAGTGAGAGACAGATGAGACCTTGCTTCTTGCACGGATCAACTTTGAAAGCTCACTAAATCCATGGCATGTATGCTGACAGTTATCCTACCACCCTTCTCTGCCTCTATTTCAATAATTTTCTATCAAGGAGGAAGAGGAAAAGAACGACGAGGAATCTAAAGATGTCACCATTCCCACTCACTGGACTAAACTTGACCCGAAATTAATGAAGGTGAGGAAAGGAATAGTAGGACAATGATTTTTATACATATTTAAAGTTGCTAAAGAGCCACAAGTAAACTTAGATTTTTGTTTTTTGTGTTTTGCCTTATTTTATGTTAAAAGAGCTGTAATATTGGACGTTATCATGTTTGCTTCCCTTGTAGGTCAACGACCTGCGTAGAGAACTTGATTGTCGCTCTCTGAGCTCAAAGGGATTGAAATCACAGCTCATAGCTCGCCTCACCAAGCAGCTGAAGGTGGAGGAGCAGGTGGAGGAGGCCAAAGAGCCAGAGAAACCAGAAACTAAAGTTGCGGAGGAAGAGGAGCCACCTCGGCCTGAGGATGACAAAGAGGTACTTGCTTAACTGGAGGAGTTCAATAGGTCTAAAGATTTCCATGAAAGTCTTCTTTAAACTTATTAACAACATCAACAAATGAAAACAGAATAAATAAATGTATTTTTGCTAGTTGTGATCAAAATCAAAATTATTTTTATAGATTGCATTATTACAAATGTAATATGTAATTTTTGTAGCAGTATAATTATTTATTTTCCATTTTTCCTGTATGTTTTTTAAAAGCTTTATTCAAAAACTGTGATACTTCTCATGTCACGATGATCTCATACTACTAGTGAATATGAAAATGTAATAGTTTTCATTCACTGATAAATCAGATATTGTAAATATGACTCTAATCAGCCAGACTTGTGCTGTTTGCACTTGGTTTTTTTCTGACAGTGTAAAAGTGACCTTTATCTTACAGTTTCAACAGCTCTCTTATTACTTTGTTTAAAATGTATCTAAGCTTTAGAAGTAAAAATCTATGTTGAATTTTCTATGTTTTCAGAAAAAAACCCACTTCTGATGTTTTTCTTTAATAGGATGATGAAAAAAAGAAGCAGGAAGAGCTTGAGCGTCAGCGGAGAGAAAGGCGCTACATCCTCCCCGATGAGCCCACCATCCTTGTCTACCCCAACTGGGCTGCCAAGAACGGCAAATTTGACTGCAGCGTCATGTCCCTCAGTGTGCTGCTGGACTACAGACTGGAAGACAACAAGGAGCACTCTTTTGAAGTAAGACATCCTTTGCCTTTTAATGATTCTAGAGGATATTTTGACAAAGGAGCAACTCGCATACAAAGATAAAATAGACAATGGACAAAAACTGTCTTTATCCCTCAAACAGAAAGCATTTATTTGAAGAAGAGGTGGAATGAAGGATCCATTGGAGACATTCTTACTTCTGCTGTTGTCCCGTTTCTGCACAGGTTTCCCTGTTTGCTGAGCTGTTTAACGAGATGCTGCAGAGAGACTTTGGCTACCGCATCTACAAAGCGCTTGCTTCTTTGCCTGCAAAGGACGAGAAGAAGGAAAAGAAGGCCAAAAAGGAGGTAGACAAGAAGGACGCGGAAAAACGTGAATTTAAAAAGGAAAAAGAGGATGAGAGTGATGAGCCAGCAGTAAAAAAGAACAAAGATGATGACGAGGAGAAAAGAAAGGTAGGTTTTTGTGTGTCTGTTAATTTGCTTAATAAATAAAGCTGTGAAATAATGAGTTATGTTGACAAAACCTTCAAAAAGGAGGAGTCTCGGGATGAGGATGAAAATGAAGACGAGGGCAGCACAGCTAATGCTGATGAATATGACCCCATGGAAGCTGAAGCAGAAGCTGAAGATGATGATGAGGAAGACGATGATGGTAATCCACACATCTTTTCTTTCTCCCGTTTAAATGTGAAACTACTTAATTTAAGTTTGATGTTGGTGTTCATAAAACACGCAAAGTAAAATAATATACATGCCTTTTTTCTTTCGTAAGACAAAGAGGAAGAAGACTCCAACGACCGAGACAGAAGAGAGCGCAGAGAAGACCGCAGGTCGTCGAAGGAAAGCTCCTCTAAAGACAAGGTTGGCTTCTCTTCATCACAGCTAGACTACTCTGTTACTGACGCAAGTAAACGTTGTTGTTGTTTCCTGCACCAGGAGAAGAAACAGATGGTGACCCAGAACAGGGACCTGCTCATGGCGTTTGTCTACTTTGACCAAAGCCACTGTGGCTATTTGCTCGAGAAAGACGTAGAAGATATCTTGTACACACTGGGCCTGCATCTTTCTCGCGCACAGGTGAACATACACTCACAAAAACACGATGTCTGTTATGATCCTGCCTGTTTAAAGATTTTCTACTGTCAGTGTAACTCTGACGTGGATTTCTGTCTTTAGATAAAGAAGCTTTTGAACAAACCTGTGGTTAGGGAGTCTTGTTACTACCGAAAACTGACAGACAGGGGAAAGGATGAAGTCGCGCCCTCCTTTAATGAAGCCCATATAGAAAACCTCACAGGTGAGTAGTGTGTTCAGTGTTATGAAACTTGCAGACAGATCGGTGTCTGTAAGGCTACTAATGCAGACAGCTCCTTCTCTTTTCCTGTCAGGTAACCGAGCACTGCTTCCTAGTCTGAAAGCTCGTGCTTCGTCAGAGGCCAGTGAGTCTGGTAATCTGATCGTGTACAACGGAGCCATGGTGGACGTCGGCAGCATGATGCAGAAGCTTGAGAAGAGCGAGAAGGCTCGAGAGGAGATAGAGCAGAAGCTTATTACTCAGGATGCCAAAATGGGTAAACATTGAATTGTGCAACCTCTTACAGGAGTTACGTTCTCTCAGACAGACGCAAAATGAATCAAAATTGTTAATTTGAATATAGCACCTACATTAGATATAAATCTGGGTATTTAGTAGACAAGCTAGTCAAATTAGGCCTAATTTTGCATAACTCATACCACTAGATGGTGGAAAGTGATTCCAACATATGTGTTAAGACAGGAAGTGTGGGACACTAATGGCACCATGGCTGTGGTGGTTTGAGGTCATTTGTGGCAACAGGTGGGTTTGGGAGAAATTTCATACAAAAAATGTTTCTAGTTACTTTTCCTTTAGTGCCACACTACTCCATGCAAACAACTGGTTCCCCTGGAGCTTTCTCTAGCATCTCAGTAAAAACACTTTAAACCGTAGGAATGCCAAAATTTTAGCTGCTCTCAACCCATAACGTTCTTTAAACTGCTTTTAAAACCTCCCTATTAGGTTGTTGTTAAATGAAAGAATGCTCAATGTTTTTGTAGCAGTCATTCTAATGTTTTAAATGGTAATTAAAGGCAGTACTTTGTGTGCGTTTAAGGCATCCTGACACAGTCGGATCTTTGTTGGGAGTCTGCAGCTTTTATGTGTTTGCTGTAGCTAAGAAACCATCCCATATAAGAGCGCAGCAGTGTTTGTTTTACCAACGCTTTCCGATAAAGATTAATCTGACTGTGAAAGCAAATGTAATGGGCTTGATTACTAATGTAGATTTTTGAGCAGGAGGCATAATAAACATTTTTGCTTTAACAACTTATTTACTTTAAAGAACAAACTTCCATTCCCAATTTTTTTTATTTATATCGATTTTTTTCAATAGTAATATTGATAATTGAATGGACTTGTTGTTCCAATATTATTGCCTTTGATTCCTTTTATTTAGGAAAGAAATAGATGAACAATTGTCATATTTTATCAATTTATAATAAGCCACCTACACTTTCAGTCTTCTTTCCATCAACAGCACTTATACTACAACTTAAATCCTTTTAAATATTCATACCACTGCTGTAAAAATTAACCAGGATTAGAACGGGTAAACAAATGATCCAAACCAATTTATCCTAAACCACTTTAAAATGACTGGATCTCAGATGCTTGTTAAATCTAACCAACACTGTTTAGGCTCCGAGACTAATTTCATCCCATCATGTTTTTGTTAGCAAAACAATTATTACCCTAACAAAGCAAAGATCTCTAACACATTTCATTGACTAAATCGGAAGCATTTAAATTGTCCAACTTCTTTCTTACCCTGTGTTTTCTGTTTTGCTAAATATAAATTCAGATTTGGCAAAGATTATTTAATTTCTTGCCCTCTTCCTCAAATCTGATCTTGATTCCCAGAGGAGGATGCAAAGGTTACAGGTAATTTAGAGCAAGCCAACAAAGCCCTAACCAAGGACCTCGAGGAGGTGACGAGCACCCTCAGCCGAACCGAAGAGACGCTGAGAGCTGTGAAGCAGCAGAAAACCATCTATTATGACCTGATGAGCAAGTCAGCCAACTCCTTGATGACCACCGTCAATGGGCTTTTGGATGTACTAAAGAAGGTGTGCGGTGTTCAACATGAGGTTTTATCTCTACTCTATAATAAGCTCACAGTCACTGATTGTTCTGTTTTTGTTTTTCAGGATCAAATGGGTGGATCTGGGCTGAAGGCTGCAGGCAATCAGATTCAGACATCTCAGACCAACGGCGCTGATGATTAACTTTTCGGATAAATGAAGCAACCTGTAATATTGGTTTTAAATTGTAAATATTCCCTAAAAGTGTCACTTGAAGTCTGTTTTTCATTTGAGCCTTTTGTCTCCCAAGTATGTGTATAATTTAACAGAAGTTTAGATCCCCTGCGTGGAGTTGACTCCCTTTTTGTTAACTTCTCCTAATGAGTGGTTTTAACCAGGACAAAGTGTTGAAGTGCTTATTTTCAATCTGTCTTAGGTTCAGTTGCTGACATTTTGTTTTGCTGTTGCTTTAGCTTTGTCAAGGCCAATGGAGAGCCGTATTGTGGATTTAAATGCCAGAATCTGTGAGTGGTACTTGAGTTGATTTTTTAATTTTCTTTTTTTTTTTTTACAAGCAATAATGATGCTATTTATGTGTTGGAGAATTCAGAGAACTATAATAAAAGTAAAGTGATTGGAGTGAGGATCTTCTTGTGGTTTGGTTAAGATTTCTTTCCCTCTCCATGGTTTGCCTCTTTTTTTGTTTAACATTCAGTTTTTAGTTCATCTGTTTGACTAGTTTATCACGGTTCTGCTGTTTTTATTAACACACGTGTTTATGCATGGCTTCTGCCTCTCTTGGACCTTTGTTCTGACCGTCTCCATCCACGGACTGCTCTGCCAGCATCTGCTGATTTTCTGATGAAAGGAAACTAGACATGAACCCAAAGTTAATCTTAATGAATGCGTGTTCAGCTAAAGGAACGAGTCTCAAAATTTTGACATCCATGTCTGAACTGTGTGTTGGGTTTGGTTGTTTTTAAGAAAAGAAAGGAGGCTTGATTAAATTTAGTGTTCGCCGAAGTAGGCAATTTTATTTTTCTATTAACAATGTACCCTCTGGATGTCTTGTGCAAGAGTAAAGTGGTCCTTTTAACACTACCGTGTGTGTGTTTCTTTTTGTTGAATAATAAAATATAGTCTTCATTTCATTTGAAAACCTTTATAGTTTTAGGGGAAAAAATCTATTGGTAATTCAAAGTAAATTGGTAGAGAAAATAGGGAACAGGAGAGACCTCTCGCCAGAAGATGGCAGCAGAGTTTACGACCTGTGAAGAAGCTGTGTGGGAAAGCAAACGAAGCTCAGGGTTTACAGCATCTAGGAAATCTGATCTGGTTTTTTGCCATTTTCAAAGAAACAATTAATTATTCATGATTCGTTTAATATATCTCTGACGTATGAATGGTTCAACCAAGTAAAGAACCGAACTCAGAAGGAACTTGGGCTGGATTCAGAAACCTTTAGAATCTAGTGGGACAACAAAGGATACAAACCAACCTGGACCTGTGTGAAGAAATAACTCCCCCCTTGTTAAATTATGAATCACCTGTGATCAACATCTTTTCATTTCTGTAGCTACACCCAAGCGTGATTACTCCCTGACCCCCCGGCCTACAAAAAGTACTCCATGAGCAAGGACTCATCCAGGAGGTCACTAAAAACCCAGAACATCTAAAGCACCGCAGATCTCTTGGCTCAGTTAATGTCAGTGTTCATGATGCAACAAAATCAACAAGCAGCCTTTATCAAAGTGCCTAAAGATCCCACTTAAAGTTAATTCTCTGTTGTGTGCAAACAAAGCAACAGTTCATTATGTTTCGCTGCCTTTTTCTTCAGCAGTTTGTCGGTCAAGTTTGAGTGGCTTGCAAATCTAAAACAACACGTCTGTAAAAAGTGCTAGGTATTAAGACTGAACTGAAAATGTGTTTTAAAAAGTAGCAAATACTCAAACAAAAAGGAAATGATTAATGTAAGAACTTGTACATCTTATGTTAGTTTTACTGTTGGTGTTATAAAGAACAGAAATTGGTAGGTGCAGGGCAACGCTGAGCAATAAGTGTTTATCCAGGTCGGCTGTGCTGTTATAACAGCAGCAGCATTTTGTGATATTGGCTGAATTCTTGATTCACATACTGAGTATTCACGCACACTGTAGACGGCTCAAACGCACTAGTTGAATGACTCACGTCGTTTTAACAGGTGGTTTCCTCTGTTTGGACCAGAAACGAGACCAGAGCCTCAGTTCCTCTCTCCGTCGGTCAGCGAAGCTGTTGTACAGATGTGAGAAAGTCTTGTGTTTGTGGTTCTTTTAAAGGTCAAGACCACATGATTTTAGCCTAGACTGGCAGATTGTTTGAGAAGAAAAACCCAAGTCTTCGCTGTTTTCTTTCTAGAACAAAAAAAAAAAAAAAAAACACATTTTCAATATTTATTGACAGTAAAATGATGTGTACTAACCATTTATGTTGAATTTAGAAGAAGCGATTCAGCTGAAAACAAGCTTATTCACAACCAAGTCAAGGCTGCACGTTGGAGCAGTTGTAAACACTTTTGCCTTGCAGCAAGGAAGTTCTGGGGTCTGATCCTGGCCTGGGCTCTCTCTGCATGGAGTTTGCATGTTCTCATGTTGCATGTTCACCCTCCCACAGTCAGAAAACATGCATGTTAGATTAATTGGTCTAAAATTCCCTCAGGAGTGACTGTGCATGCATGGTTGTTTGTCTTGTGTCTCTACGTGTTGCCCCATGATGCCTGTCCATCGCAGAGGACACGGTGTATAACCGCCCGGGAATATCTTGCACGGATAGGCGGGTGTAGACAATGGATGGCTTTTTAAAATATGCACATAAATGGTCTTTTTTGAACGACTCTTCGTAAGGAATAGATCACCATCAGACTCTTTTCACGGAACCCTAAATCTTCTCATCAAGCAGCTGCTTGAATTTACATCACCCACCTATGATCCAAATTACAGATAATGAAAAAAATAACTATGTTAAAGGAATTGAAAAATGTATACTTACATAACATTTTAAATGGAGTAACTTGTTACTTCTGTCAGTTACATTTTCAAAGTGACTTACCCAACCCTGCTTACAGACTAGTTTAAAAATAAAACTAGGGAGACCTAACTTTTTCTCCTAATCTAAATTTCAAAGTAATTTATTAGTTTTGTTGTGCCACCAACAGATTATTGGTGCCCCATCTGGCCCACAAAACCCGTGCCATGATACAAAATGTTTTCTGTATCGTCAGACCTGTGACTCCAGTGAGAGATTGTAAAAGGTCAAATCATTTATCAGTAACATTACCCCTCAAGTTGGAGACACAATTAATGGGTGTGAGTAGATCCATTTCAGATGAGGAATATCATTAATGCTGCATCTTGTCAGAAGAGGAGCAGGGAGGTTCCTGCCTGTCGGCCTCTGGCAGATCACTTACCTTTGAAGCTTTTATTTCCTCTGACAGGAGTTGCTGTTTGTGGAAAGTATAGTTTGTTTCCCACCTCCTTCGATCACAGGGAGAGACACAGTGACCCACCCCTTCCTCTTAAAGCACACCTTTAATTAAAATGCCATCAATTCTTAGCCAGTAGGTTGATCCTATTTTACAAATAAAAATATGCAAAATATGGTTTGTCTTTGTATTTCTTTACTCTGATACCTCTGAATAAAATCCATGCAATTAGTTTCCTTCAGAAGTAACCTAATTGGTAAATAGAGTCCAGTAATCCAAGGATGAAAAGAGAATAGCACACTTGAAAAACCTGCCCTAAATGGACCAGAGAAGCAGCTGACAGGACCACGTTGGCTCTGAAGGAGCTGCAGAGATCCACAACTCTGGTGGTAGAATCTGTGAACAGAGCAAATGTTAAATGTGCACTCCACTAAACTTTTTTGACCTATATTCAAAATGATATGTGTGGTTGAAAATGAACACTGACATCATCCTGAAAACAATTCCAACAGTGAAACCCAACAGTGTCAGAATCATGCTGTGGGGATGCTGGGACTTGTTGAATTGATGAGAAGATGCATGAAGCCAAATACATGGAAATGTTGGAAGAAAACCTGTAAGAGGCTACAAAAGACTTGAGACCACGGTGGAGGTTCACCGTCCAGCAGGACAACAACCCTGAATACAGCCAGGGCTACAATAGAATGGTTTAGATCAGGGATGTCCAACATGTGGCCGGGGGGCCATTTGCAGCCCTCGGAATGATTTTTTGCAGCCGACAACTGCAATTTAAGAATGGTACAAGTTTGGCTCGCCAGTAACAGTTGATGCAGGTGGACGGTTGTAAAACAAAATTCATGGTGGACCTGCCAAAAAAGACACATTGGGTCCAGCTATTTATTAAAATTTGTAAAATACAGCAAACATTTTCGAAGAAAAAAAAAACCATCATATCCTGTTTTTGTCGCTGAGATTTCGCAAAAAAAAAACTTTCTAGACCCAGGAAATAGAAAACAATTGACCCAAATATTTTAGGAATGTACAATGTTTTACAGATCCCTTTTCTACAAAAATCCGACTACTTCGTTACTTAAAATATTGTATGTTTAGTTGTATGTATGAGCAGGTAAAAACAAATCACAGTAAAAATATTCCTATTTTTATTAAAATAGAATTGTGGTCCACAAGAATTTTTATTGCAACCATTCTGGCCCACGTGGCATAAAGTTTGGACACCACTGGATTAAAGCATTTCCATGTATTTTATTGGCCCAGTCAAAGTACAGACAGTCCAGTTGAAAATCTGTGGCTTTCTATCTGATCTGACTGAGCTTGAGATATAAGAAAGGGAAATAAATGCAGTTTGCAGTCTCACCTCTCTCTGCACACTGTGGTTGCAGCAAGAGCTGGTCCTATAAAATATTGACTCAGAGGTCTTGAATAAAAATGCACGCCAAGCTTTTCAGATTTTTCACATTTTATTTATTTAATTCTAAAAAAAAATTAAGTAATTTTGTGAGGCACTGCTGCTCTGACCACATCAGAGGTGCAGCAGCTGGAGAACGGGCTACTAAATGTCTTTCCCTCACAGATTTAGACTGAATTAATATTTTAAAATCTATCGAGGAGGAAAAGTGTTTGTGTATTTTCTTGTGGTTTTTCCATGGCACTTCCTCACTTGCATGTCACTTCCTCAATCTACCTCAGTTGTGTCAGACATGAATCACAATCCTCTCCTTTTACACTCCTGCTGCAGCAGTGTGTGATTGTTTGCTCCTTGAGTGGTCATGCATGGGCATGCATACATGTGATGTGTGAAATTAGACCCTACCGGAAAGGACAGGCCAGGTAACCCCACGCCCAGGCAGTCACAGAAGCCTTTTGTGTCTACTTCCCCACCCCACCCCTTCTTTACCCCTCACTGGTATCAATTCAGCTGCAGGTCTGTTGACAATCAGGCAGTTTCATTGCAGGACCAAAGCTTCCAGGGTTTGGGTGGGGGGTCCGGCAGAAGTGATTAAAGAGGGAGTTCTAGCTCAGTAACTGATTACTTCTCAACCTAAATCAGAGCTGTGACGTCAGAGGCTGCAGCTGTGGAGCATGTGCAGAAGCATTGTGAGCTTAACCTGATCTACTGATACCAGACGTTGTAAAAGTATGCCTATACATTCCACTTGGCAACATTTTGTCAAGTGGACAGAAATTATACATGTTTTTTAAATATTTTCACAACAAAATTCTAAAAACTGTGGTGTCCATTTGTATTCAGCCTCATGCAGAATCACTTTTTATATTTTACGGTGTGTAACTGCCAGATTTGGACATATAGAGACTTAAATTGCATTTTGGCCCATTATTCTTTGGAAAATAGCTAAAGCTTAGACAAATTGGATGAAGGGCAAGAGAACAGCAATTTTCAAGTTATGTCACAGATTTTCGGTTTGATTCCAGTCTGGACTTTTACTGGGGCATTCTAGCAAATAAATATGCTGTGATCTAAACCAGCTCATTGCAGTTCTGTCTGTGGTTTCAGGGTTATTGTCTTGCTGGAAAGTCTACCTACACCTCAAGTCTTTTGCATCCTCTAACAACGTTTCTTCCAGGATTGAACTACATTTAGCTCCATTTATCATCCCATCAATTCTTCCCAGCTTCTCTCTCCCTTCTGAAAAAAGCATCTCCACATCATGAAACTCCCTCCACCATGTTTCACAAAAAAAACTCCAGAAGGAGCTAGCCAGGAACATCCTCACAAGTTTGGTGTGTACCCTAACAGAGCTTGCAGCAAACTTATAACAGGAATTCAAACCACATTCTTTCAGCAATGGCTATGTACAAATCGACTCGACATTTTTCAGAAATGTATTTGTTAAAATTGGACAAGCGGCTCCTTTAGCCACGCCCCCTTGTTTAGAGTAGAATAATCTAACTGACTATATGTTTTAGACTGAAAAATAACGCAGGACAGATTCCTTAGAAGAAACTATGATATAGCTCTCAAATTTATCTGCAGCTTTATTAGGGAGCTGCAGCGCACAGTGAGATTTTCGTACAGTGCTTACACTGTGCACACAGACTCTATTCTCTGTTTAACTGACATGCCACCCTGGGCTCTGAGCAATAATCACTGTATCAAAATCTGCCACTGGTCCCACATACTTAACATGAACCCCATTGGGATTGCTTTCTAAAACCTGTTTGTTTGCTCTCTGCATTGTTCCTGAGCAGTTCCACCTCTAGTGTTAGCTTCAAAAAACATTTCGAATAAAAAGTGGCTGAAATAAAACTATATGTTAGACTTTCTGGGTCAAAAAGTGTTCAGTTTAACTGACACATTAGTCCCAATCTTTGTTTAAAATTTAAAAGCAGTATTTTATCTTGCTGCATTGTGAAGCAAAGAATTGAATTTCCTCTGTGACAAATATGGGTCATACAGATGAAAAATGACCCAGCTTCCCCGCCTCACATCCTCTGAGATAAACCGACCTTTTCTCACCCCTTCCACATCTCTGAGTTTACTCAGGAATCTCTGTGACCAAAGTCAAACAAACAAGTCAACCACCCCTCTTACGTGCTGTTTGATTTTTTTTAGGTAATTGATACATAAGAGGATCCATTGAATTGGCACTGCTTGTGTTCCTCAGCTACCTGAATGGGCCCTTGCAGGAGTGGAGCGAAGGAGAGGAGGGCCCCTGTTCGGCTGGAGCCGAAGGAGCTTGGCTTGCTCGAGAGCTGCCCAGCAAAAGTAGAGGAGTTGGTGAGGAAACCATCCGCCTCTAAAAAAGCCTTTCACTGGGAATACTGGGTTACACTGTGAGAACGTTCCACGCCTGGATTTGTTTTTACAGTGTGTCTCTGGGGAGCTCATGAACGCTTCACCTCTGTAAAAGACCAGCACAGCATCGGCTGTCCACTCCACAAGTGTTGCTACATGCGATTGGACATGAGAGACAGGTGGAACCATACTGCAACTTTAAACCATAAAGCCTGTTTCCCGTTTCACCACCTAACAAAGTTAAACAAAGCAAAGCATTCACCTGAGCTTTACATCTACACTTACAGTTGGTAGAAAAGCAGATACTCCCTAAATACTACTGCATGCTGCCCTGAAGGGAAGTATGTCACTCAATAAGATAATTATACACTGGAAACCATAGATCGCTGGTACCAGCTCGCAATCTGCAAAAACAAACATTTCCATTGTAAAACTGCACAGGAGGCTGCGACGCAGTGAGAGCTAACAAGAGGAGAAACAACTTGACAACAAGGACCATTAACTGTGAAAGCTGCAGATGCTCAGTCAGAAGACTAACAACTCAAACAAAACAATTCAACCTACACATGTTATTTTATCTAATGATGCCTCTTTGTTTGAATAAATTGCCATGTTTGGTCTGTTTTCTCAACTGAACCCTAAGTTAAGACTGCTTCTGGGATCAGATTTCTGACATATCTCTGTGTGGGGCACATGCAAACACCAACATCTACAGTGTATCACATACCACCATGCTCGTCCTTTTGAGTCCAGAGGGCTTTAGTATTCCATTAACATGATCAGGTTAAACAATAGCTCAGGTGGGTAAGCGGTTGTCTCGTTCATCAGCATGGCACACAGGATGGTGTCCCCACTTGTCCAAAAAGATTTGGCTGAAAACCTTAACTAAATGGAGGTGAATATCATAATTAATTTAAACCAAACCTTATAAATGAGCTTATCACCAACAGTTATTTAATGTGCTTTCGGTTGATTGTTTTTCTTTGTTGCATTAATGCTTCTGGGCGGTAAATCTTATACTTTTTGAAAGCCAATTCATTTCCATTTAAATGATGACACATTTGCAAAGAAAACGCATGTATGGGTTGAAAAGCAGAATTATGTATGCCAGCTGTGCAAGTTAAAAAATACATGCCAAATCCAATTTCGAACAAAGGTGGAGGGACTGTGATGGTGTGGTGTGGCATCGCCCTTACTGGACAAACAAGGCCTGGTATCATTGGAGACCAGCAGATACAGATACCAAGATGAGATTCCGCCACCGGTTGTGATCCCATCTATCCACTCTTAAAGACCAAACTCTATCCACCAAGAGGTCAATGTATTTATCAGACGCAAGTGGAGAGGATGAAAACCAGCAAGAATCAGTAGCAGAATAAGCTGTTTAGGCTGAGCTGAGAGATGTGTATGTTTTTCATTGGCAAAACCCACATACTGGACTCTTCTGCTCAACCCACAAAAGCATTTTCCTTAAACATACGGCATCATTTAAAGGAAAATAAACTGGCTTTCCATTGGCATACGATGTATTGCCAAAATAACTTCATATCTGAAAGTCAGGTTAAAAATAAAACAAACTTTCTTTTGATTTTGGCTTTAATGGTCATGTTTTGTGGTTGTGGGGGGCCCAGGCGCAGGCAGGAGACAGGCGGGATGTTATTGTTGTAGACTCCAATGAACAAACTGAAACAAAGAAGCTTACAGAAAATGCAGAACACTTAGAAGGAGGGGTGGAGGGGAACAAGCAAGTAACTTGGACACTGAAAGAATGCAAACCAGGAGTATAAATCAAAAGGAGAATAATAAGTGCAGCAATTAACAGGTAAGTGTGATTAACTGCATGAGCAACAGCTGTAGAGGAGCACAAACCGAGGGACAGGGAGAGGGGCTAAAAACGACACAGAAACAGTACAAACAACAAAGGGGAATAACTGCTGAATTTAACCAAGCAATTACAAAATGAATGGATTTAGTTTTGCATTTACTTAGTAAACATTACACATTTTTTAGGTCATTTTGTTCTGATCTGAAGTGATCTATTATTGAAAAAGGAAATAAATCAAACTCTTGACAGAGGCATCCTCCAGCTTTCCGTCCAGCATGTCTTCCTGTGTAACAGCTCAAAGCATACCAGGAAACCACCATGACACATTTCCTGCATATCTCACATCACCTTGAAGGAGGGGCTGCAGTGGAAGCAGGCTCTTTCTGACGGCCTTATTCCCTGCTTGTGTTATAGTGTGGGTATGTGGTACTTCATATATCCTCCTCTGGCTGAACAGTATGTATTTTGGTCCCTTTAATGAAGCTCAGATGCTGCTTATGTCTTTGATGTCGCATTACCACAGAGACTTATAGGCTCTGCTCGCTCAGTTCAAAGCGTTGCGCCTTCAGGTTCCGCTTCAATTTAGTTTGGGTCTGCCTGGAAGTTAATTTGGTGACAGGTGACACATCACAGAGCAAAGCGAAGCCTTGATGATGGTGGAGTCATCAGCCTGCTGACGTATCTGATTTCAATGTAGGATAAAAATTCATGGCCAGTGAAACATAAAAGGTGAAGGAAATAGATTTGTTTGTTTCTTTGAAGATATGAAAGTGACAAGGGCAGATAATCACGATGCAGAGAGTCCATTTCGTCTTACAAACAGAGATCCATTTCCACCTCTTCACTAATTTCCACGACAGAATACCTTCTGTTTTATGCACTACGCCATGATCCTACGACAATCCTCTTTTTCACTTCAAAACACAGACTTTAATGTTTTTATTTATATAATAAATGTTCGATGAGGTTCCAAAATATTAGTTATGATTTCATATGCATTGAACTGGATCTGTGGAGCCACACAGAATGATAACTTTCCCCACATTTACTATGAGCGATCTCTTTTGAATCGCGTTTTCTCATGTCACTGTGTTATCAATAAACCTGATTAGCTGTGAGATGTTCAGGTGGGTCTTTACTTAGCATCAGACGGTTGTTACTGTCATTACTAAAAGAACAATGACAGTGACAACTACTATTAAAATCCAATCAGTATATACTATTATAAAATCATCTTTTGGATCTATTGTCAGTAGCAGAATAAGCTGTATCTATATTTTGCATGATGATTTAGAAACTGGGGAGTTTAAATCAGATGCATTTGGTTTCTGTTTGAGTTTTACTCACTTTTGAATCGATTTACTTGTTAATAATCAACTTTCATGGACTTTCTTTTGTTTTTCAAGTAATAATATACAGTGTTAGAAGCTCACACACCATGGGCATTCATGTCATATTAATTGTCATATTAATTTGGTGCTTTTATTGATGCATTTGAACTGTTTTATTTCTAGGCTGGAACAACTTCAATGCTTTTTAAAAACAAGAACTGTGTTCACAAGTTTGAATTCATTTTAGATTTTCTCTAAACCACATGCAGTTAAAATTATGCTGTACATCTTGGCTCAAATATATATTACACGTCCACTAATATTTGGTAGGTGTTCTTAATTGCACCTTGACTACATGCTTTTAGAAGCCAACAATCTTTTGCCATAATTCTGACAGGACTTTGGGCCAATCCTTTAATCAGGATTGGTAGATTTCATTTTAATTAGTTGGTTTCCTGGCATAGACCGATATTTACGATGTAGTCCACACTTTTATAACAAGGTTACAGTTGGGCCTCCTCCCTAACCCTTGACAGATCTCTCTAAATTGCCCTTAGGTATGAAGGTGTGTGTATGGTTGTCTCTGTGTTGCTTTGTGAAGGACTGGCGACCTGTCCAGTATGTACCCTGTCTGTCACCCAATGAACGCTGGAGGTAGGCACCTACTCCTCTGTGACCCTGCATGGAGGAGTAGCATGAAGAGATGGATAGTTGGATTAATAAGTTGATAACAATAATAAAAATAGCTATTAATTTTTTAGAAGGATCCTTAATACGTACATAACCTTGTCATTCTTGTAATATTTTCATCTGTTGTGTGTTTAATAGTTTTGTTGTTATGATTAATCAACCAATCAGTCAAAGAAACATCTGAAGCTTTATCCTGCCTTCACTTCGAGTGTTGAAACCATGTTAATTCAAAGAGAAGTGCTTCACACTGTTTATAGTCCTTTCATTTAAGAGTAATAAATGAAGGCAGTGATGTTAGCCTCATCTAGAATCCTAATGTTTGCTGTCTAGGCCTGCACTGTTATGTCTGCTGGGTGTCGCTTTCTGGATCTCATGGGAACACAAAGAGCTGTTTTAAAGACGGGGACTGTTATGGTGGGGTCAGTGTGTGGGGACAGTCCCGTGCACCTGTGACTGTGTACATGTTTGGTGTACCTTCGGTTCAACAACTCCACCCAGCCTGCGTTAGAAAGGGAAAATCACAGAAGCTGTTCGTTTCACACAACGTCAAAGTGCAGCTGGAGACATCCTTCACATGGCTGTGATCCTCAGCATGTCAACAGGGTCTGTATGTTTATGGTTTATGAGTATGCTGGTGGGATCCATCAGTCCCCACCTTCTAAAGCACAGCACTGTTTGAGTAGTCAATATAACTCTGTTTTCTTCTCTAAATGAACAGAAATCAGAGCCCCTTGTTTCTAAGAACTTTTTTTGGCCTCCTTCTCTGTCCAAGGTTTATTGAAACAACACACCACTATTATAGTCCTGACTCAAGGTAATCATGTTTTATGGGAAAACCACTATCATTATGTTTGTCTGGCCGCCTGCTGATCCTGTGAAGTGAGACGCTCATGCAGGTTTCACTTAAGATATGCATTGATTTGTTCTCTGAAGCACTCAGGCATGCACACGCAGCTCATTTAAACGTCTCTATGCAGTGCAGACACAAAAAGGGACGCTGAAGGAGACCTGCTTTGATCACTGCAGCGACGGGAGAGTGCTGAAATAATGAAATTGTAATAACAGAGTACCTTGACTGATGCAGAGACGTGTTCGTTCAAGCATAAAGATTGAAAGACATTCTTGAGGAGAGAAAAGGTCCTAACAAGAGAAATTAACCAAAGAGAGGTTGATCAGATCAGTAAAATAGCTTCACAAACTTTAGTGTTTGGTAGTTTCTTTGAATAGTAGTTCTGCACTGTGGAAAGTATCTTAATTCATCCAGGAAGTTGGAAAAGAGGACTGACAACGCTGTCATACCTTGTAGTTGAGCTCACAATGCCTTGCAAAAGTATTCAAACCTTTTCACATTTCGCCAACATTACCAACACAACGTTTATTGTATATCATTGGGAGTTTATGGGATGGACCAACGCAATTGTGAAGTGCAAGGAAAAAGATACATGGTTTTTACAAACTTCTACAAACAAAATTCTGAAAAGTGGGGCCCCAAGTCTTGTGATGGAGACAGCAAACATGTGAAAGACGGTGCAGTGAGATCAAAATCTTTTGGCCTACATACAACATACTATGTGTGAAGAAAAACACCATAAATACACCGACCCTATGTTAACACAGAGTCTTGGCAGCATCAAGTTGTGGAGAGGCTTTTCTTTAGCAGGACAGGGAGGCTGGAACCAGTTGGAAGATGGATGGAGCTAAATAAAAAGCAATGTGGAAACCATTCCACTTTAGCAGAGCTACAGATCAATGTATTTTCATGTGTTAGAACGGCCCAGTCAATAATTAATTGATCTCACAGATGCTTCCCATCCAGTCTGACTGAGCTTGAGCTATGTTGCAAAGGAAAATAGCCTAACCCTAACCTCCAGGTTAGCAAAGCTATAGAGACAAACAATTAAAATTCATTGAAGTTGGTTGTGGTAATGAGACAAATGTGGAAAAGTTAAAGGGGCCCGATTACTTTTGCAAGGCACTTAACTTCCAACAACATTAAATCTATTGAACTCATTGTATTCTGCTTGTTTAACTAGGAGGTTTAGGGTACTGAAGAAATCCCCAACAACAGACCTGCTAATGACCTTTGACACCCAACATGTGATGCAGAAGTGACCCTTTCAGTTTCTCTGTTAAGAGTGATTGTCTCATGGCCATCCCAACCCAAGCAAGAACGTAACACTCCCTCCAAAATGCATGTAAAACTTGTTAAAGAGAGGGTTTTCATTGGTGCAAAAGTCATTACTCATACATATAGGCGCACATACAGGAATTGCATGTCTTAGGAATGATTCAGGTCATATTTAATCTTGGCTCTGGGTCTGAGGGAGAGTCTTGTGGGGTTGTTCTGGTCCTGCGAGTCAGCCTCCTATAGCAGGACCAGATGTTTCAGTTTGTATGTGCAGACGCGAACCTAAAGCTCAGGGCTGTGGTTCACTGAAATTATCATATGGAAAATATACACAGTGATCACGCTGAGGCCGTTAGAACTTCCAGGACATCTGATACCACTTTGAAACTGGTTCAGTCACAGCCAGAGAAAGACATATGTATGTTAATTAAAAATCAGGGCTTAGAGTGCAGAATTTCACATCATTATTGTATCTCAGTGAACCTTGCTTTATAATAATCAGTCCTGCCAGCAGACTAAACATTTGGAAAACAAAACCTTCACATTCTGAATGCGGTTTAGAACCTATTGTCTATTTTCAAGCTAAACAAAGTGCGTGCCAATATTTTTATCTGAAGGAAGCTTGCAGCAGCGAACAATACTGCATTTCTACAGACTTCCACATAAAGCAAACAGTTTTCATATTCTTTGGTGTGATCGCACATTCATGCTATTCCCTAAATATGCTTTCTGTGTTGAGAATTCACTTTATTTTTAGTGAAAGGATTGCTGTGCTTCACAATAGTAAAAAAACTGGCAAATATTTAAAGAAAAATGATTGTTCACCATATGAGGAGAATGTTTTTTTTTTTTTTACTTTTTTTAATTTAGCTGAAACATTTACTGATTAAGTGGAATAAAATTGCTTAAGATAAAATAACTTTCTCGTATAGCATTATCTCCCTCAGAATATTTAACAGATAAGGACTTCACTAATATTCTAATATTTACAAAAGTTGAAGCATGCAGAGAGAAATATCTTTGTAAATTCTCTAGATCATCCAGAGTCCTTGGTTCCCTCCTTTGCTCTCTTCTCCTCAGCTCAGACCACAGGTTTTTACAGGTCTGGTCCAGAGATACCCTTGGAAGAAGGTTGATTATGTTTCAGGTGAAATGTTTCTGTATTGATTTGGCCATATGTTTTGGATAACTATCCTGCTGAAAGACCTAATGGTGGCTTGTTTTCGGGTTTCTGGTAGGGGCACCACATTTTTTATCAAGATCCTCTGGTGTTTCAAAGAGTTCATGATGCCACGTAATGTAACATGGCAGGAGAGGAAGGCCCACAGCATTACAGATCCTTAACAGGACAAGCTTTCTCTATATTCCTTCAGCTTTCCTCTCTGTGCGTGTTGAAACAGACTGTACACAATTCATCCTGTGCAAGCTGAGGTGATGTACAGAGGAAGCATAATATCCTGTTCCTCCAAAACACACTAAGGCTCATACTGGCCCAATGCAGACCTTTCAGGGGCCGAAGTGCTGCTGAAACCAAAGCCTCTGGCCCCTCTGAGATAAAGTGTGTGTCTGTGTGCATTTCAGGCTCAATCCCCGTTTCAACGTCAGAAAAAAAAAGCTGTGCCTAATGGGGTTAAGAGGATGGGAGGGTATGGTTCTCATTTTAGCAGCAAATATGCTCCCTGTGGCTGAGGCACATGCTCTTTCACTGAAGCAGCATTTTCTCCAGCGGGGTTATTGTTGTGAAATGCACTAAGTCAAGTTTCTGTCATGTTTATCCATGGGAATTCATTTTTCTCATGAGATCGCTATGTCTGAAATTAACCAGTTTGTTCTGGCATCATTGTTAAATTATTTATATATGACAGTGACAAAATAAGTCATGAATAGGGAGACACATAAATCTAATGAATTTAGATGACTCACACAGCTTTGAGTTTTGTTTTTTGAAGACACTCATACAGTCTCTGTTAGGGAATATTCATAAAAATAAAACTGTCTGAGAAGTAAATATGTTTTCCAGGGATACAGCACGTTTCAAAACTCTTTCTTCCAGCACTGCCCTGCATTTGGCTGCATTCATCCATCCCCACAGCATGATGCTGCCACCACTGGGTTTTACACTGGTGTGTTCGGGGTGATGTGCAGTGTTAGCTATCTGTTTTTGAAGTGGACAGTGTCCTGTAAGGTGTTTCAAGCTTGGAATATTGTTCTATAACCAAGCCATGATTTAAACATCTCTACAACTTTCTCCCTGACCTGCCAAGGGGTTTCATGGTCTACATCATGCTATTTGTTTACTAATGTTCACTAAAAAAGTTCTGAGGCCCTCACATAAATCTGCTAGGCTCTATTTACTAAGTGGCCTCTGAAGGCAATCGGTTTCACTGGATTTTATTTAAGGGTACCAGAGCAGAGAAACTGATTTGTAATTGTAGAATGATTTTTTCTGGACTCCTTTTCTAATAATTTAAATAAAGTAATTTTAAATCAGAGTTTATCTGTGTTGGCCTTTTAAGATTATTAAAATATGTAACTGCCAGTATTTGATTGCTGAAGTGTCTTTAACAAAGCACTGGCTGACTGCCAAATAAAACCGTGCGTACAGCAGATGTAGCCGAGCTTTGATACTTAAAACGGTGCTGCAGCATAGTTCGTCTCTCCTTTAAAGCATTTTGTCATTTCGCTGTAATTCCTTTAAAATGGTTGAAGCGGAACTCCCTTTGACAGCAGACACACACCTGTGAAGCGTCGGTGGGAGGTCCACCTGTGTGTGTCCCTGCAGCAGCACCAGCATTAGCAGGCTGAAGAACCCTCCTCCTCTTTCTCCTCCCTGCCACCGTCACTCGTTCCCCTGGAAGCCGACACAATCAGTCCGCTCTGCGTCTGCTGCGCTGGCTGCAGGGTTCGGAACCCGTCCAGAGAAATGCATGGCAAAATCCACCGTCCATTGGGCATTTTATGTTGGAAACTTGTGTTTTAACGACAGCATTTCGATTTAGACCATGACCGCTCGCCACTGAGCAACATAAAAGGGTTTTCAGACATGTCCCACCAGCAGCGGCTCATCCAGCTTTCCGGAGCTTCGCTCGCCGTGGTCTTCGGCCCGGACGATGAGAGTTTACCCAAAGCAAGTGCTCCGAGTGGCCAGGAGATATTTGCTGACTTTAAAGCCCAAAACTCGCGCAGTTTCTGGAATAAGAGACTCGTTAAGGCCATGGCTGAGGTGTACTTTCAGGGATGGATGGAAAACTTGGTGCTTTTCATTCAAGGGAACGCAAACAACTTGGAGGTGCTGAGGGAAGCGTGGATGCGCAGGGCTCTGAGGTCACCAAAGGGATTCATTATTAAAGCTGTTGGTATGTAATTGCCCTGCAATATCTGCTCGCCTAGATGCATTTTATGTCCACACAGTTGCTAGAGTCACCAGAAAAATGCATGAGAACAAGGTGACTTTTTATTTTAGCCCCATTAGTATTTGTTTATAAGAATGGAAAAAGTGGGTGAAAGCTATAAACACAGACTAACACATATGTATCAGATGGAGCACAGTTGTTTTCTTTGGAGTTTTATTGGATAAGCCACAAAATTCAATTAAATTTAATGGCCAAAGGCTTAGTTTTACAATAAAAGTGTGGTTTTCTGTTTGGAAGACGTAGTAAAAGCATGTCTACATGGTGGTAAGCATTCATGGGCTGGTGGGAGATTCTCACAACCTGATAACATTGAGTAAAATACCACAGTTTCAAGGTGTGAACTAAATATTATTACCAAACAATAAAATATTTCCCGAACACCTTTATTTATAGCAGAGAAGCAAAAATTAGTCCTGCTGCTGCTATAACCATACAAAAAATAATAACTACAGTTACAAACAGCAGATCTACAGTGTATTGTTTTAAAACAAGTTTCGTTGCAGTTTTTTTTTCTTCTCCTCAAGATCTGACCGCTTTGTTTCCTTCATCTGTTGTGTGCTTAGCACCACCTTCGCATTGAGGTTATTATTGGACCTTCCAGCATGGACAGGCCCTCTAGATGCAAAAACAGGGGCTGCAGGTGGATGTTCTTACAGAACCTCAGTAGACCCGGCTATCTGGTCGAGCAGACACTAGAGCAGACTGGGAGATTTGAATTAGTCCCAAAACAGACATGCTGGTCTTAAGCTGGCTAGGTGTTGATTTGAGATGGAAAGTATGGCTTCCTGCCCAGGCCGGTGTCCTGCCAAACCTGCATTAGGTTATTACACTGAAGAGATAATCTTTAAAACAATTTATGAGGGCTCACATAGGAGTTTGAAAGAATTTTCACTGCCCAGTGTATTTTTTTTTACATTTTTGTGGCACTAGTGGCGTTTATTTCACAGTATGCAGACAGGAAATGGGCAGAGAGAGAAGGGGGGAAGACATGCGGTAAAGGTCCCAGGGTCGGGAATCGAATCCTGAATGGCTGTGCTGATTCATAGCCTCTGTATATGCATATGCATGCTCTACCTCTACACCACGCCCCGCCCCAGCCCAGCGAATTCTTGATCGATCAGCATCCCTTAGTTGTTGACACAGTGAGTTTACCAAAGCTTGTTACCAAAGCTCAGTATAACCATTCATAATTGTTCATATTTTCTGGCTGTGTTTTAAAGCAGAATATAGCTGAGATGAAACAATGAAGTGGGAAAGGAAACCCTTTATTGGAGCCTCCTATAGCCTCATCTCATAGGTTGTTAATGTGGAAAGCACGCACTGCAGCAGAAAATAACAACCTTCTGTGGGTCTTAGACCTAATTATTATGAAGAGATACACATGGTTATCGCTTTTATATTCTCACTTTAACACTGTAATTTGACTTTCCATTCAAAAAGCAGATCTAAGGTTCAGATTTTGTGATGCAGAAAGGTTAGATCTTGGATCTTCACTGTCCCGGCAACACTTTGAGTATGAAGGTTATGATGTTTGATCTTTACCATCTACTTGCTGACTTTGTGTCTTGGCTCTGCCAAGATTTAGCAGTGCACAGACAAGTCAATAAAGGAATGCAAAGACCACACAGAGGGAGACCTTGGGAGGGCGTGGAGTGGGAGAGGAGGGGGTGAGGCTGACATGTCCTGGTGTGAGACAGTTTGTGACCCTAAACTTCGATTTAGCTCACAAACAAACAGCAAATAGGCCAAAGGTGAAACTGAACTTGCTGTCATGAACACAGACATGGTTTACCTCAGAACTGAATGCAAGGGAGACATCAAAATGTTAAGTTGTTCTTGTTTTAAATTGACAATAACTTGAATGCTAATGTCACCTTTAACTTGAGAAGCAGAGTTTTCTGACTGATTTCCGATCTACAGTTTTTGTAAATCTCTGGGGTCTCATTTATACAAGTGGCGTACACACAAATGACGCCTAAAACTGGCATATCTCACGTACCTCACAAAGGTTGTGATCTGTAAAATACGAACTTGATGGGAGAATGTGTGGTCCCTCACGCAAACTCTGACCCATATGTACGCTTGTTTTGGAGACGGGAAACTGGCGACGCAAATGGTGAGCTCACACTCACACATTTACTCAATATCGAATTTTAATCATAGATCGACTTCATCATATGCAATTAACACTAGAACTCCCAGGGCCGTCAATTTGACGGTTTTGAAAGTTTGACATGCCATAACTCTGGTTTATTAAAACCCTTATCTTCCTGGCATCCTGACTTTTTCTAAACCTGTGCCTTTTGTATTCCTATGTCTCTTTTTTAAATAAATAACTAAGTAAATAAAAGATCTAAGTATTTCTACCTCTAACTACCACAGCTGCTATTTTGACAGCCCTATTATTTACATTGATATTTTTTTTCCCCGGCTGAGTATACGCGCGAGCGTTGCTTAGCAACCGCCACTCTAGAACGCAGTCAGATTGTTGGCATCCTACAAATGGCTTCTAGAAGAATATTTTCTGCACAAGAGACATTGGAAATCCTTCAAAAATTACATGATTGTAATTCTGGGGTCGAGAGGGATTCCGACGGCTCTTGGTCAGCATTCAGTTCCAGTGACAGCGGGTCAGAGAGTGAACCTCCCCCGGCTAAAAAAACACGAGTCGTCCCATTAGCAGGAGGTTGTGACGCATTATTTCAAGGTAGCAAAAGACTAGCCTATGTAATGATTTTATCATTTTAGGCTATAGTTTACAGATTAGTAAACTAATAATATAGAAACTATAGCAACAGTGCCACAATCAGTGCAGGTTCAGAGACAGGGAGACGAGCCTGGTGCCCAGTGCCCAGCTATAAACCCAGTAATCCAGCTCCCTGGCAGGAGAGAAACTACAAATCAAGGCACTAATAATGAACAATGAAATAAACAATACGTTAGGTCATAGATATAGTAGCCCAGTAACAACAACCTATTCTGCGCTTTACAGCGTTTTTATCGCAAGACGAGCGCACACCTGGGAAGGAGGAGATAGGAAAGGATGGCGCTGTGTGGACAGTGGTAGGGGAGGAAGAAAGTAGAGGGAGGCGTCAGAGCCAGAACGCGTTGACAGAGCGCCAGATCCAAGATGCCCAGACCGCGCTCCTCTGCGTGGTGGATGCCGAAATGCTTATCCACATTCACGGCTGCAGTGTGGCTGAGGCCCGCAGAGTTTTAGGAGATGATTCCTCCTCGGACATGAGTGTGGATGAGCTGAATGCATTTTTAGCCCTAGTTTATGTCCACGAAGTGAAAAGGGGGGCGTAACATGGAGCTGTCCAGCTTTTGGTCAGATTAGTAAAGCTTTTTTTTACAATGTACCCGCTACTCTGTCTTATTTTTCAGTACTATATATAAATAGCAATAAAACATAATAGGTTTTGATCAAATACTATTATTAATTCTTGTCAAAAACAAACTTTTGTAGCGTTAATGCGATGATGTCATCACTGCCCTCGCATCCAAAATGCTCGCCGTCAAATTGACGGGCTTGGGAGTTCTAGTAGTGATAGAATTCTGGGAGTCCTAGTGTTAAAACAGCAGTGTTATTTATGCTTGTGCTGGTGAGCCCCAACTATATAACCTTTCAAATAAATAAAAAATGCCTATAAGCCAAGTTAAATCTTAAATCAAAGTCGGCACATCTCATTAGCTTTCTCCCCATCACATTCCTCTCCCCGATGATCACCAGGGTGATGTGTACAACAGATTAACACGTAAATTGTGACAAGGTGTAGGGCAATAACACGCAGTGCTGTAAACATTTAAATACGGTGGAGACACAACCCTTCCTTTAAAATGGTAGCGGCGCTACTGTGGCTACCAAACATGGTATTTTTTCGACTCTCCACCTTACACACCAACATATCCATTTCTGCCTTTCTTTGCGTTTCTTTGCCCTTATCTCCGTGGTTGCCATTGTTAACCATGAAATAACATTGATCAGATGGGTCATTTAAATACACATAGACATTCATGAGGTGCTTTGCATTGATCATTTATGGTTGAATGTGGGCTTGTAGAGGGCGGAACATGAGGCAGAACCACGTTGAGGTGCAGCTGTGATTTATGAAAGGGAATATGCTTGCTGGTTTGCGTGTGCATAGTTTTTTAAGTCTGGATTTTGTTTGGCATACGCCATTCTTTGCTTTTGGCTGTACATACACTTTTAGTATAGATCATACACAATGTTTTATAAATGACACCCCTGACCTGCAGAAACCAATTTTGGTAGATTTTGCTGTTCTTTATAAGAACTCCAATGAAGAAAATAGGTACAGCACTTAAAATCTGTTTATTAGCCTTGCTTTAAACTGGCGTGTAAGAGAGAGAGCGGTCGATGTAAAACAGGGTGTTACTAATATTTTCAAAATGAAGGGCTATATGATTACAAGTTAACATTAGCAGTTAGCAGGGCTAGCATTACTAGAACAGCTCTGTCTATTTTTATTATCCACAGAAAGTTTTATCATGACTAAGAGATTTTGAAAAGACTGCTACCACTTCTAAATCCATCTTGTTCCATTGAAACCTTAAAAGGAGAAAGAGCAATTTTGCTGTGGCCTTCCTGTTACCCACTGAAGTCTTTGTCTCTCTTCCTCTTTCGCAGCTTGAACGAACTGCAGACATATGTTGACATGTTGTAAAAAATACGGTTTCCTTTTAAATTGCTTCTTACATCTCTGGGCTTCTTTCTATTTTATTTTAAACAACTCACTGGAACTTGAAATAGCACATTTTGAGTTTTTAGTAATCACATCTACACTACAGAGTGCCACCTGGTAGAACTTACATGTGATTGGAAAGTGATCGGATTTTGAGCTTTGTACCAGTCGATCAATGATCAGGATCAAGCTGAAAATCGTTCGATTCTGGTCACCAGCTTATTTCTCAGTACATCCCTACCTATAACTCCACTTTAGGCTAATTCTTTGCAGCAGTTTGTATGGAAATCAGGTTTGGCCTGCTGTCAGAGCCTGGTTTATGGCCTTCTCATTGGGAGCTGGTCAGCAGTGAATCACCATGCAACTGGCTGCCGACTGCAGCCGCTTATCCTGCTACCAGGATTAATACCCTCTACGTTTCACAGCCAGTCAGGGACTGTGTGGAAGTCCGACTCCTAGATTGATATCAGGCAGGGAATTTCAAGGCCTTGACATTGTCCTGAAATAAAAATGTCAGCTGCAAAACAGAAATGTTATGAGTTATGGGCTACAGTGCATTTTCAAACAGCCCTATTTCCTTTCCCAGGACGGAGCAAGGTTGGGACGGGCTTTTACTGCTCCGCCGAGTTAAGTGGCTTTTTTAGGCGACAAAAAGCTGAAGCAAGCCAGATGTGGCTGAGGTTAGTTGACATAACTGAAGAGACCTCCAGTCTGAGAAAAAAGCAACAACATAACTGATTGAATCTTGGATAACATCTTGCTGGTCGTGTCTGATTATCAGAGTTACCAGCCTGAGTCTGCACAGATTGTTACTCCATCGTCTAGATTCTACAGTATGATTGGGGAAATCGAAGGCAGGGTGGAGGGGGGTTGTGGTGAAGCAAGCAGACAGGAGAAGGAGTTAGTATGATCAGGCTGGGTTGTTATCATTGTGGGAATGGGCCCCAGTTGTACTGAGAATGACCTCTCTGCTTCAAATCAGGTCAGTGGGGTGTTTCTCATTCTTCTTTGTTGGCTTGTCTCTTCATCCCTCCTATAAAATTATGTCAGTAATGACCAGCATGACAGTTTAGACAGCTCTAACTGTACCGTGGATAATAAGCTACAGTTTTACAGTAATCCTGGTTAGATGACATATTTATTATTAAAAACACCTGGGATCCATAAAGAAAGCACAGAGACTGAGGGGCAAAACAGAAGACATTTTATATTCTTTTTTAGGACTTGTTTCAATAAATAGTTCTGATTAAATTTTATATCACCAAAGTTGTTTGATCTTTATTAAATCCAGCAAATGTTAGGTTGCTTAACTCATCTTTCTTGGTTATTCCCTCCCTTCTCAAAAATGTTCAAATATCACAAATACAAATGTTTCAAATTTGCGTTCTCTGCAGGGTGGTTAGATTTAACTTGAGATGTTCCACATTCAGAGCCTGCTGAGATAGTTCAGATGCTTGATTACGATGCATCTCTCAAGAAGTTTACTTGGCACCGCCTGCTGGGTAAAGGCCCAGGGGGGAACACAAAGATTATAAATCCCAGACGGTCTTTAAGTGACTGGTAATCCCCCCAAGAAGGGGCTGCATGAAGAAGGAGCTGTCTGCTTCTATGTTAGCAGCAATGTGATGCTGTTATATATCAAATATATATAGATATATCATCCCTTTACCACTTGCATGAAAGTTCCTTAATTTTTCCCTCACAAAAACAGCATTTTTTTTTTCTGTTGGTAAACAATTCTGGTCACAAGAAACACAGACAGTGATAAAGCAGAAACTAAAGGAGTGCGACTCTTATTAAGGTAACACAGTTTTAAATCTATAGTTGGTAAGCTACGACTGCAGGCTGGCTACCTGAGCAGACAGTGCCACTAAGTATTCAGTTAATATTAGCTTATTATTTCTGCTGTGTATCATATTAAAAAATAAAAATAAATGTTGCAGACACCATTTATATTACTATTATCGCTGTAATAATCAGTATGCTGTATTACATGAGCAGTGGTAAGAATAACTGTTGCATATTTTTGATCGGTATTTTGCACCTTGGTTATTTATCGTGCCACATAGGGACATTGTCATTGTGGTTGGTATTGTTGTTTTTACTCCACCATCCTCATCCTTAGCAAAGCTCAAAATACTCTAAAGGTTATTTATGTTGAGAACACCCCCACATAAGGTAAATTAAGACAAACTTGCATGTCCTGTGGTTGGGACTTGAATCGGAACCTGTTGCTGCAAGGCAACAACACTTATAGCTGTTCCACTGTGCAGCCATTTAGAGATAAAAAAAAACAGTGCATTTTTAGTACCATGATATACCTTGATAATGATAACAACTCCACTGTTGGGGCAGTTTTACGGCATAATCATACCAACTGCTAATTCCCTGCCATAGTTGGAAATGGTCTGTGTATTCACACTGGAAACTACATCATTGACTCTCCTTTTGCATTCTGAGGCTCTATGACATTAAATGGTTGTATTTAGAGTGTTACCATTGTCTTGGTGACAGCAGGACAGGTTAGTAAGGTTTCCTGTATCCTTTTTATAATCATACTCTTTCTTGCTGAACATAGACGAGTTCTCATTTTAGCCATGGACAACACTGCTTGGCATGCTGTACGTACCCCCTCAAGTGTGACTTTGGATGACTAGAGCATGGCTCTGCACCCCTTTTTAAGCCTGGTTTGCTTTTCAAACAGTATGTTTCATTTACCTCTCCATACCATGAAGCAGTGAAACATTCCTGATATGCTTCATTTAGCCTTTCGATCATTTACTTTGCTCATACCGCAGTAGGCCTCATTTCTGCTCTGTTCTTTTTACTTGAAAGCGTAGTTTTAACACAGGGGGTGTTGCCTTTCATGAGGGTGTTTGGTCAAAGTCTCAGTGCGCTCCACTAATGGTCATAACTCTTCCAGATGTCAGCTTATTAACCATGACACCCCCTGCTGAGCTCTACCGGCTCTAAATGGCCCACCCTGTCCTAACTGAACAGCAGGGGTCAACCTTGCTGCTAACAAGCCACCCTGAGGTCATTTGGCTTCAGAGGACTTATTTCAGAGAGCAAATGGCGCAACATACATCAATACAGTACCCAGGTGTTCTTTGCTTGTTGGGCACTTCTGCATCTCCAGTTGCAACCTGTCTGAGCAGCACATAATCCCCCATGGTGACCACTTAAATAGCCACATTTAAAATATATGACACAATTGTCACATGACTGTTGACTGTTCTAATCAAATCCTCAAAATTAAGGTAACTCTTGTAACATTTGCTTTTACTGATACAACTATTGCTGTTGCTGAGTCTAGAAATTTATTTTTGAATGGGGATTGGTCATCTGTTGTATGCTGTTGTATTAGATACTATGACATTTTAATAAATGTCTTTATTATGTCTTTATGTTTTTGAATTGATTAAATGATTTCACTATATTTCTGACTGGAAAGAAATATAGTTTTACTTAAGAAACAATTAAGTAAAACCTGGGAAGTTTTAACACAAATGTGATCAAATAAAAGTCAGTTTTTTCTTTGACTGACAGTTTTAAATTGTACTTTCTAAGGTTGTTGCTAGAGAGTCTTAATCAAATAGCACTGTTTTCTTTTACCTGCCAGTATAGATGTTATGCCCAGTGATAGCAGTCCAGGCTGATCCCACGCCCAGTCCCCTGAAAAATCCTATAGGGATATTAAAAAAAAGACTTTCTATGGTGGAGCTTATCAGAAACATGAAAATAGACCTTAAAATAGTTGATTAAAATGGAAACAACATATATCTGTTTTTGAAGGTGTTCCTTCAGTGTCTGAACACTATACTCTTTTATTAGGTGAACTGCTAAAAGCAGCTAGGTCCACAACAATATGCAGGTTTTACAGTTTGTTGACTTGTATCTATATCTCACTTAACCTGCGTGCGATGCCATCCCACTTCCAACACACAAAACAAATAAAATTCAGCATCATCCAGCAGCGACTGGGTTTCTGGGTTAGAATATCAGCCAGCCTAATTTATTGGCCTGTCAGTACGTTGGTGTACCTCTAATCCTGTCAGGAGGTTCTTGGGTTTCTCATAAAAGACTTATCTTTAAGTTCTTATGTTGTTGCTGTCAAACTGTATTGCATTGGATCATGTATTACTTGTTTCTGTGATCAGTGTTGTGTGGTTAAACATCAAAAAAGGCTCGGAAGAACCATTGCAAACTGTATGGACCAGTTGTAGGACATTAAAAAGCAATGCATCACATGGCAGGTACTGAATGGGAGCGCTGCTCTGAAAACTAGGATAATAAACACAGGGATCTACTGCAGCAAGAGCCCAGTTAAACAACAGGAAATGGGTTTCATCTGCAGCCAATGAATGTTATCACTCCTGATTAATAGTTAGCTGAATCCAACCTTTATTGTGCATATCTTTGTTTTTGTGGTGAGGTGTCGTAGGAGAAATGCCGACAACTTGCAAACAGAGAATCCAAGGTTTTGTTTTAGACTGCACTTTTATTACATTTTCTTTCTCTGCTCTGTTTTTTCTTCATCTCCTGTCTTTATTTTCTGTATTTATTTAATAAAGACAACGGGCCTATAAAGGGTAGAAAACAAACTATTTGGATGTTTCTTTAGAACAAAAATGACATGGAGATTTTCATACTCGGTTTGATTTTACCACCACTGAAATAAGCAGAGGAGAAGTATAGAAATGTAATAAACCAGTTTGTATAAAGCTTACAACTAAATGTGTTTGTCATAATTTGTGTGGGTTTTGCTAGACCAAAGTGCAAACAAGAGTTCGGCAGTCGCATGGTGAGTTGAATATTTAATGAATAGGAATGGTAACGTACAGGTGAGGTCATGAACAAAGGCAGGGCATCGGATATGGAGAAGGTATAAGCCAAGTTGCAAACAGGGTAACATACAAGGTAGACATCAGGGTGGAAATCTGGAGGAACCTGTGGCAAACAATGAAAACGAGACAGGATAAATACTGAGGAAAATGGAGAAGGACAAATGAACTGAGGAGGCTAATCAGGGAGAGATTCAGGAGCAGCTGGTGGAAGGGAGACTGAAGAGCACTGAGGGAGAGAGGTAATTAACACAAATGTGCAGGGAGGTAACAGAAAAACATCTAAATGAACTGAAGCAACTAACTAAAGAACAAACAAGGGGGAACCAAATCTATCAGGAAAATATAAACTAACACATCTAACCAGGGACGTAACAACAAACCTAAACAACAGAATGAATCTAATAAACTGAAATAAAGCAAGTGGAGAACATGGCAAAAACCCCGAACAAAGGCAGGTCATGACAGTGTAAATTAGGAAAGATATGGAAACTGGTAAAGCAGAGCCATGGGGATACATTTTGTTACTTAGAACGCCTTTCTCTACATAGATTCTTACTGAAGGCATCAAAACAGTGAATGAACTTATATGGATTTATGTAGCAAATGAAAAAGTGTTAAACCTTTAAATATGTTTTATATTTTAGATTCCCTAAAGTAGACGCCCTTTCCTGTGATGAAAATATAAAAATGTTTAGTTATTTCACACTTTTTGTTTACTACATAATTCCATGTGTGTTCATTCAGTTTTGTTGCCTTTGCTGAGAATCTACAATTTAAATAATCATGAAAATAAAGATGCCCATTAGGTGAGAAAGTGTATCTAAAATGTTTGACCGGTTGTGTGTGTATATATATATATACATATATATATATATTATTATATATATATATATATATATATAATATATAAACCACTGAAAAGAGAACCAGATACTAGGTGGGGTTCATTAAGTCTGAAGAGGACTGAAGTAAAAAAGATGTTGTAATGTTGTGCTATTAATGTGTCTCATGGCTTTGGATTGTTTTAGTATTAGGTTACATACTAGTAAATCAGAACTTAAAGTTTCCTTGCAACACAATGCAGTCATGTCTTCTTTACTATTGTCTCCAGTCTCTGCTACAGATCAGGTAAGTGTAAAAGATTTCTGCACAGTAAGTCATATACAGAGTAGATTGTACTTAAATGGCTTTTAGAGTGAATCATTAGTTAAAAAAAATATTTAATGATTGGTTGGTTGCAGTTAGTCTGTGGAGACAAACTATGTGAGCAGAGATGTTTGAAAGTGAGTATTAGGTTTAGAGGCTTGTTTCCTCTTGCCAGCACAGATCAAAATTTAAATGCAGCGGTTTTATAAATAGGCCTTTATGCTGGATTTCAGACACCCATACTGCCCCTCTAATGCTGCTCCTTTTCCCTCTTTGTCTTTGTATTGCATTTGGCAGGTCGTCGGCATGCTTAAAGGTTTCCATGGTGACATGAATCAACACAAACTTGACCTGTGTTTCTTTTCACCGACCGTAGCTTTTAGCTCATGAATCTTTCTTTATTATGCTATTATCTTGATTTTTTGTGTTATTTCTTCTGCTGTTAGTGACATTCATACTTTTAGAATAAATGAAAAAGGAACACATATTTAAGCCCTGATTAAAGAGGACACTTTGGAAATATTCATACTATCTCAACACTTCTCTTAATGTTTAAACGTATTTACTCCCCTATGAGATGCTGAACCATCAATAGAGCTGAATAAATATTTACCTAATGACTAACATTTAGTCTAAAATGCTGCTTTTATTGCTGGAAATCAATCAATAGAGCTGGAAAGATACTCGCCCTTTTATCGGTTATTTATGAGTCATGAACAATAGTGTTATTTTGCTAATTATTAAGTGCTCTCTACAGTCGATATTTACTCCAAGTTGTGCTAAAAGGGCTTTCATGAAGGAAGGACAGGAAAGAGTTTGTGTTGGTCTGTTGAGACATTTGGCCACTTGTTGCTTTCTGAAGGGATCTTTTCACTGTGTTTATTAGGTCATTTAACTGCAACGCCCAAATCTGTGTGTTGTTCTGTGAGTGAAAGACACAAACTCGTAAAGAACTTCAAAAACACCCTCCACACAAACACATATCAAATGGGAGGTTGGGGTAATGGAGGCAAAAACACTGAAAACAAAGTGGGAATTGGTTTTGGTAGAGGGCATAAATTACTGCTAGCATTTACTCTCATTACACAAATCTGACCATAGAAAGGTTTGACATTGTGCTGATGGAGACTAATCTTAGATCTTGCATGTACAATCTGTGGATACACTGAAGCATACTGCTCACAAGGTCTCAGTCAATGGGAGTCAGGGAGGGAGTCATGTTGAAAGTCGTGCTGTGTGTTCTTGATGAGGGAGAGAGAAGAGATTATGTCGTTGGCTAAGTGGAATCCAGAAGATTAGGCGATAGCAGAATAAGATAAGAGGGTGTATGTTTGAGAGCATAAGTCTTTCCAGAGGCCTTGGAGTGAGAAAAACAAAGCTGATATTTTAGTTAGGCTTCACCTGCAACAGCATAGAGGGAAGAGGGAAGGAGTCAAGAGTTTCCTTTCATATTTTCCCATAAAACAACCAGTGTAATCCAATATTCTCTAATACTAATGGGATCCATTTGGAGTTAGGATAGGAGAACAGCCAAAAGGTTTTTTTTAGTTGCAATAAAAAATGTAAGAAAGCAGCAATGAAGAAAGACTTCCTGCTGTGTTTCCTCCCAGGACCAATTTGGGAACAAAAAAAACCCCACTTAAAAACGCCACAAAGACATGCAATCTACGACTGCACCCACGCCAGTCTGCAGGGGCTGGACAATGAAACTGAAACACCTGTCATTTTAGTGTGGGAGGTTTCATGGCTAAATTGGACCAGCCTGGTAGCCAGTCTTCATTGATTGCACATTGCACCAGTAAAAGCAGAGTGTGAGGGTTCAATTAGCAGGGTAAAAGCCCAGTTTTCCTCAAAATATTAAAATACACACAACATTATGGGTGACATACCAGAGTTCAAAAGAGGACAAATTGTTGGTGCACGTCTTGCTGGCGCATCTGTGACCAAGACAGCAAGTCTTTGTGATGCATCAAGAGCCACGGTATCCAGGGTAATGTCAGCATACCACCAAGAAGGACGAACCACATCCAACAGGATTAAGTGTGGACGCAAGAGGAAGCTGTCTGAAACGGATGTTCGGGTGCTAACCCGGATTGTATCCAAAACACATAAAACCACGGCTGCCCAAATCACGGCAGAATTAAATGTGCACCTCAACTCTCCTGTTTCCACCAGAACTGTCCGTCGGGAACTCCACAGGGTCAATATACACGGCCGGGCTGCTATATCCAAACCTTTGGTCACTCATGCCAATGCCAAACATCGGTTTCAATGGTGCAAGGAGCGCAAATCTTGGGCTGTGGACAATGTGAAACATGTATTTGTCTCTGATGAGTCCACCTTTACTGTTTTCCCCACATCCGGGAGAGTTACGGTGTGGAGAAGCCCCAAAGAAGCGTACCACCCAGACTGTTGCATGCCCAGAGTGAAGCATGGGGGTGGATCAGTGATGGTTTGGGTTGCCATATCATGGCATTTCCTTGGCCCAATACTTATGCTAGATGGGGGCGTCACTGCCAAGGACTAGCGAACCATTCTTGAGGACCATGTGCATCCAATGGTTCAAACATTGTATCCTGAAGGCGATGCCGTGTATCAGGATGACAATGCACCAATACACACAGCAAGACTGGTGAAAGATTGGTTTGATGAACATGAAAGTGAAGTTGAACATCTCCCATGGCCTGCACAGTGACCAGATCTAAATATTATTGAGCCACTTTGTGGTGTTTTGGAGGAGCGAGTCAGGAAACGTTTTCCTCCACCAGTATCACGTAGTGACCTGGCCACTATCCTGCAAGAAGAATGGCTTAAAATCCCTCTGACCACTGTGCAGGACTTGTATATGTCATTCCCAAGACGAATTGATGCTGTATTAGCCGCAAAAGGAGGCCCTACACCATACTAATACATTATTGTGGTCTAAAACCAGGTGTTTCAGTTTCATTGTCCAACCCCTGTATATACCACTCAGAGAGCTAGAATATGGAAACAAAACAGTGTCTGTATAAAGTCAGGTTAGATTTTGCTCAGTACCTAGCATAATTCTGGCTCATTTAGGCAGTGTTTGTATACAACTGAAAATACATGGAAAATTTAAACAAAATTCGTTGGAATTTTTGAGTTTCAGACCAGTCAGCGATCAAGGCCAGTGAAGTTGGAAATTAGCTGATTCTGCCCACCAGTCAGGTTCTTGGTGCATCTGTAAACAAAACCAGTGTAGACTAACTAGTTTAGTCAGGAAATCCAATAACGGTTATTCAACATGTCTTGATCGAACCCAAGTTTGATATTTAAGATCTGATGACAACATCCTCTTACTGCCTGAACTATTTACAATTCTAGTAAATATATGAAAGATTTGTATTTTTACTATTAAACTGATTCTAAATTAAGTAAAGATTGTTAATTTGTTTATAGCACACAAAATAGATATACATTGTGATATTTAGTATGGAAATTGGCTAATTTAGATATACCTAAGCTTACCTTTAACAACCAGATGACTATAAAGTGCTTCCAATATGATCATCTGTATGTGTTGAATATGCATCAACAGGTATTTGCGACATACTGTTCACATGCCACTCTAGCTGTGTGGTGGTGTGAGGCGAATTCGGGACAATAGTCTCCGAAGAGCTCATTAACCCTTTGTAGACTACAGACGGAGGCAGATGTTAACCGATTCAAACAAGTAATTTCATTACATTTGCTGAAAAACTAGTTATTATAAACTCCTTCATGATTCTCAGGCATTAATAGTTCATAGCTATACCAATAATTTATTTAATCATGTAAGGATAATTAAAACTCAGGGTATTTAATGTGAATTTGTGCTGTTAACCCTCAGACTTACTCAAATGTCTCATTTAAAAGCCCAAAACAAGTATAATAATGTGACTTGATGAAAAGTCTTGGATCGCCCAAAAATCTGCTCTATAAGCTTTTTTCAAGAATTATTGCGATGTTTTAGTCAAAACCACAGTTGGTGTCTAAAAATGATTTACATCAACAGAGAATTAGGAAATGATGCCAACACTGGGACTGATAAAAACAATATAAATCAAATTAATGTGCAGCGTGTTAAATTTTATGAGGATCTTGCTAAACTGCACGGCACAACAAATCCAAGTGAGTCTGTTGCTGACATGGTTTCTGTTATTAAAGCCTAGGAATGATTCTAAAACAGAAGATGTTTCTAATTGTGCACTCGTTCACAAAATGTCAAGTAAAAAAAACAGAAATAGCAGCCAGATGGCTGACTAATGCTAAGTAAGTCAGAAGTTTTATCTTTTTGCTGTACTGTGTGTTCGTATTGAGCCTGCTTTTCTAAATGATTGTTTGTGTGCAAACAAAACACTTATTCTTTTATTATATATATACATCATATTGTTAACACATTTGCTTCAGTGGATTTTGATTTAGAAAGGTAAACTGGTAATTCTGGTCTCTAAATGCAAATCATTAGTAATGACTCAATGTAATGTAAAAATAACCTAAGATTTGTAGTTTTCAGGTCATATCTAGACAGTTTTCACCTTTTCTGCTTTCAGTTTAGATAATCTAGACATATGTCTGGATCTGTACAGTTAAAAGAGGGTCTACATGATGTTTTGAATTTTGTTTGCTGGGGTTTTTTTTTCTTCCATTTTTTTTTTCTTCTGGGGATTAAACTTAATGCAATCACACTTGAAATAGGATTCATGTGGCTCCGAGGCCTGCTAACCAACACAGCCATGTGAATACATGTGGCATTGATCAGTTTCAGCAGCCAAACACATTTCAGTGGGGAAAGAGGAGAGAAGGTCTTTGTCAATCATCTCTGTAACATGAACAGTCAGCTTGAAATTCTTCATCGTATTCCTCAGTTTATGAAACCCATAGTTTGACGTGGGAAGAAATTTGTTTTTGTCTATGCAAGGCAAAAAAGATAGCGGGATCTTTGCAATTGTGTGTAAAAGTTCATACTAATGCTTGTTTATTTGAACAGTTTCACACCAAATCAGTATTAAGGTAGAACATTTGACAGTGATGAGGTCGCTGATGGTAAAATTGACTGAGGTTATTCAATACTGATAAACAAGAAATTAATGCCCTATATTTACCTCCTTCTTGACTTGAAATACACATATATTGAAGCATTTCTTCACATTCATTCTTTGTTTTTAATTTTAATTGTTTAGGAACCATTATTAAATGACCCGTCACTTCCTGTTTCTGTAGGCCAAAAATGTGCGACCTATTTCTATTAGCCACTCTACAAAATGGGAAACACAAGCAATCGTGCCGTTCAGGTAAGGCACATATGGCTGGATATGCATAAATCAGAAAATGGGTCCAAGAACAGGGCTTCTTGCCAAGTGCCAACTCTCCAAAACTCATTGTTAGAGAACTGCAGCAAAGACTGGCATCAAATCTCAATAACCACAGTTTATTTTAGGACTAAATTGGCAGGGGAGTCAATAATTGTGGGTGGTACTCCAACTCTCTTTGCACCTTTGATACAGTTACAGGTCATGTTTGCTTAAATATTATAAATTGACAACATCTTAGACATGCAAGTAAAAGTACCATTTAAAGTTCCCAAAAATATTTGATATATTTTCTGAACTTCAGCCCAGTGGCTAATAAGTGCCATCGAGTTTGACCCAATAAAACCATTTTATAAAAGGACTGACCTCATTTGAAATGGTTAATGGTTCAGGAGAACCTGACTGGAAGGTCCACTGAGATGTAATACAAATATGACCAAACATTATTTTTAGGTCGAGTCTTTACAAGTACTGTCAGTAATAAACACGAAGGTTAACTCCAGCCTCCTTTTCGTCTTGCCTTCTTGTTTCCCCAGTTTCATAATGAATATCAGTTTAGACGTGTTCAACTGTTCAACAGGAAGTCTGGTGTTTTCGCATTTGTAACATTACAACCACAAACTTCAAAATGTTTAATTAAAATTTTATGTGACAGATCAACATAAATTTGTACATAGTTATGGAATAAAAGGAAAATTACATTTTGGTTTTACATTTTTTTATACAATGAAAGTCAAAAAAGCGTAGTGTGCGTTTGAATTCAGTGCCCCTGACTCAGCACTTTACACAATCGCCCTTCCCTACAATTACAGCTGCACGTCAGTTTCATCTAGAGGCCGAAATGTTTGTCTGTTCGTCTTCACAAAACAGCTCTAGCTCAGTTGGACTGGATGGAGAGCACTGATTTTTATGTTTTCTTGCCACAGATTCTCAGTTGGATCTAGGTCTGGACTAGCGCATAATTATTTGATCTAAACCATTCCATATTAGCTCTAGTCGTTTGTTAAGGGTCATTGTGATTGTGAAAGGTGGACCTCTGCCCCAGTCTCTAGTCTTTTGCAGCTTCTAACATATTTACATAAAGTCTGACCAACTTCCCTATCCCTGCTGAAGAATAGCATCCCACAGTATGATCCTGCCACCACCATGTTTCACTGTAGGCATGGTGTGTTCAGGGTAATAAACAGTGTTAGTTTTCCACAACACTAAGTGTCCTACATGTAGGCCAAAAAGTTTTGGTGTCCTTTGACTAGGACAGGTTCTTCAGATATTTGGTGTGTCCCCTACATTTCTTCAATCAAACTGCATACAGGGCTTTTTATGGCTTTCTGTAAACAGAGGTTTTCTTTGTGCAGCACCTCCATGAAGGCCAGAGTGTACAACTGATTGTTGTTCTGTGAACATACTCTCCCACCCGCAATATGGATCTCTGCAGCTCCTCCTGAGTAGTCATGGGTTGGTTGCGCTGTCACTTAAAGTTGATGGCTCTCTAGCAGCCCTTTAAAATATTTAAAGAACTGCATTTTTATTGAGATTAAGGTACCCACGGGTAGGAACTATCTACTAATTAGGGAGTTCTGAATGGAGTTGGTTGCACTGAACTGTATTTAAATGTTTAAAAGTAAAGAGAGCTGAATATAAATTCATACATATAGTTTTTGATTAAGCATGTTAAGTGTAGACCATATGTGCTTCTTTGAGGGGCTCCAGTGATTTGGTGCTTCCTTGCTTTAACACAAGTCCCATCCTGTTTTGACTCTCGAGCTGCTGTTCCTCCCCTCCCATTGTGGATCAGGATTCTGTTGCCATGGCACTCAGCTGGGTATTAATGCCGGCTATGACAAAGGGTGTAATGTTGGATTCCCAGTCTTGAATTACAGCAACAGAGAGGTCGGTTTCCCCTGGAGAGAAGACGGTTACAACAGTGACCCTCCCTGGCGGTCACTCCTGCTAATGTTAGATTCAGCAAACCCTAATCCTCCACTGGCCCGTTCTGCTGTTATACTACATTTTCCCCTCCAAATAAAAGTGTTTATTTTATGTTGCATGGCAAGTGTATTGTTGCTTAATGCAACTAGTATTTTTTCCTCTCCAAAAAGCATGGGTCATGTTTGCAGGTATTTGACAGGACTGTTTTTTGTGTCATATCTTAGCTGATCTTCCCGACTACTGAGAGTGGTAATACATTGCTGCTTTATGTGCACAGCCTGCCAGACATTCCTATAGGAACTTAATAACAATGAGGAGCTAAGTCAGCAGCTTTAATTCATTGCTGAGTGCAGCTGCTATAACGATATCTCTGCTGAGGTTTAGGCAGCTTAATGCCTTGTCTCAGCTGAGGGAGCGCAGATGTTTTCTTTCACTTTTTTTCTTTTACAATCCCTCAGGATCAATTTTATAAAGAAGTAACCTTATCTGTAAGCCTTGTGAGCTTTAGGAGAGCTTGCTTTACTGATATTTTACTATACTGGCTTAGTGTGGCATATTTTTTTATGTAGGTTTTTAATTTAAACTAAAAACCTAACACATTTTGGAGAGCAACATAGGACTGGTTCTGTTGCCATTTTAACAGAATCCCCCCAAAAAATTATATGATTTAAAATAACAAAACAGGGCTGCACGTTGGCGCAGGTGGTAGCACTGTTGCCTTGCAGCAAGAAGGTCCTGGGTTCGACTCCCGGCCGGGGGTCTTTCTGCATGGAGTTTCCATTCATGCGTGGGTTCTCACCGGGTACTCCGACTTCCTCCCACAGTCCAAAGACATGCCTGTTAGGTTAATTGGTCACTCTAAATTGCCCTTAGATGAATGAGTGTGTGCATGGTTGTTTGTGTGTTGCCCTGCGATGGACTGGCGACCTGTCCAGGGTGAACCCCGCCTCTCGCCCATAGACTGCTGGAGATAGGCACCAGCTCCCCCGCGACCCCCTATTGAATAAGCGCTAGAAAATGACTGACTGACTAAAATAACCAAACAAAAAACTTTTTATTGGACATATTTGCTGCAAATATGTTTCAACCAACGCCCCATCCCCCCTGCACAAATGACCTAAGTCAAACAGAATTAGTGTCAATCAATCGTTTTACATTTGTGCTGGCTTTTGTTGCTTAAAATTTAATTTGTGCTGCTTCTTATTAAAAGGTATTGATGGAAGTCAATTGAATAATTTAGATCTAGGCATCATCATATGCTAGAAGGGCCTATTCAAAGTTAAGACTGAAATTTAAATGAGAATCTGTGGCAAGAGCTGAAAACTGATTTTCACAGGACCCCTTATCCATCCAACTGACCAAGCTTGAGGTATTTTACTAAAAAAGAAAAATTTTATGTCATCATATGTTCTGAGCTGGTAGAGACATGCCCTAAAACACATGCAGTTGTAATTGTGGCAAAGGATGAAATGCACACCAGACTTTTTAAATTTTTATTTGCAGAAAAAAAAGTTGAAAAACCATGTATCGATTTCCTTTCAATTCACAATCAGGCAACACTTCTATCACATAAAATCCCAATGACATATATTGAAGGTTGTAGTTGTAATGTGATGAAACATGAATAAGTTCAAGGGGTGTAAATACGTTTACTGGGGACAGTAACTTGTTAAATTTGCATTTTTTTTCTAACAATGGACAGTTATATGTTCAATGCACTGTTATTAATAATCATTTCAATCATTTTTTTCTATGTGTAAAAAAAATTGTGATTTTATTTTCTGGTAATTCTGCAGATTTTATTTTTTATTTGAGTAATTATAGTCATGAAAATCTGGCAACACTATTTCTAGATCTGTGCTTTGTTTTTAGACTTTTTGCTGTGATCTGTCAGTACCAGTGTCATGCGTGTGTGTTCAATCAGGCTTCACCATGGCACACATTTGATTAGTTGTATATTTTTCCTGCCTTGTCTGTAAGTGGTTCAAGTGTGAGGGCTGTAAATGTTTACTTTACATCAAGTGTGAGCTCGGGAATGTTTCGGGTAACCGGCCCGGGGGACTGAGGGGAAAATTGCTCACTGTCACACAGACACTGCACATGTTTAAGCTTTACTTTAAATTTGCACAGTTTATACATAAATATCCCTCCCGACCACAACTACAAAACTTAAAAACACACAAAAAACTTGCGAAAAAAACAAAAACAAGTTGGAGTTCCATCTGGTTATGTTGTGGGATTCAAATGTCTGTGTGGTGTAGCTGATTAACAAAAACCAATTTTCCAGTCTTGTGGGTAAGGTTATGTTCATCCCCTCAAGAGGAACGTTTGAGGTAACCCAGTCCCTGTGCTAATCATTCATCAGCAGAACAAGCTGGTTTGTTTTGGTGCTTTCCCTGCTTTCTTGTTAGAATGTCAGCTATTTTGATCATGGGGACGTTAGAACAAGAAATACACAGTAACTAGTTCAAAAGGTTCTGTATATTATCACTTAGGGAATAGTAATTCATTCCCATTGCAACACATTCTTATTCTAACCAAAACGTCAAAGGACCACTGATCTTAACCTAATCACATTCAGTTCTACTTAAACTATGTAAAACTAACCACAAAACATTTATGTGTCTAAAAAGAAACTGGCATTTCAAAAATAATTTTTAATCACAAGTGCTCTGATTTACAACAGCTCTTGGATACAAAACTTTAAATCTCTGTCAGTTCAAAGTTCTGCTCTTTGTCGACATCTTCATTAGATTCTGTTTCAGAAGCAAAACACCACCAGGGATGGGCCTTATCTCCCTTTTAAGAGCACTCAACCAACCCAAACAGCATTGCTTTTCTGAATTCCTCCCATGTTTTTGCATCTGCAACCAAGCTGCAGTCCTTCCAGCTGCCTGTCTGCTGGTTTAGGAGTCGTCATAGAAAACTAAGATGTAGAGGCCTTCCTCTTTAGTTTGATAGGCTTTATCACCATAGCTGTATACCAGCTGGTCTTCTGGTTGTCCTCACGACAGCATCAGTGACCTTTAGACAACATTTTCTGGAAGCTACATCTCCGTTGGAGACCATGAACATGCCCATTCAGGTTCAGTGTCACCAAACCTCCATCAAAACAAATAAGAAATTCATTCAGAGATCTCCCAATGGAGGGTCGTCTGCTAGTCATTCCCAGTTCACCTTCACCACTCGTTTGAGCAGCTTTTTCTGCCATCCAACTAGCTACCAGGTGGTGATCAGTTGACAGTTCTGTCCCTTCTTTATCCGACGGTTGAAGGTTCTATGCTGTAGCTCTCATGATATGATTTCAAATCAAACTTTGGCCCAAGGTGGCCTGCTGCCACTTATGATCACTGCTCGATTTCAGATCCTTGAGGCCATTTACACCCTACCATGTGACCACATGGGAATTTAAGTCCTCAAGGAGAATGACAGCATCCCTAGATGAACCAAATCACCCTTCAATTAACTGAATTTAATTAGATTTTAGTTTGGAAGTCAGACGGCATTTTTTTACTTTAGTTTCAAGCTGTCTCTAACATTTTGTGAGATGTACATATAAAGAAAGAGTTTAACATTTTACCAAGTGAAGTACTTTTATGAGTTTTCTTTGTGTTGGCAACATGTTTGTGTAAGTGCTGCTCCTGGGGGTGTAGGTTTATGTGTGGCATGGGGGGCGGGATATCTAATCTGTCCAGAAGGCAGACCTGTGGTCGTTCACGTGGGAGCCGGGGAATTCTGTGGTCCGTCTCCGTACTGCTGGAATTTCAAAAGCAGTCAGGCACGGTTCGTATAAATCACACAAATAGACCACCACGGTCATGACTTAGAGGGTGGTTAGGACAGGAATGTCAACTTCGGTACTTTGAGTTGTTTTCACTGGCAGCACCAGTTGGAAGGAGACCTTCCTTGACCCAGGTGTGTTTATATCTTCTGAAGCAGGCCCCACCTGTTTCAGCCAATCCTCAAAGTGATGTGTGTGTTCGTTTCAGGTGACCTCTCCCCGGTGCAGATGTCCTCGTTTCCTCAGTCACAGTTCATTCCCTTGGCTGAAGTGCTGTGCTCTGTCATCTCCGACATGAACTCTGCTCAAATCACCGTCACCCAAGAGGCACTCGTCAACTACATGAGCAAAGCCCATCCAGGTAATTCGGAAAATATTTACTCAAGTTTCTTGTTTAAAACCTAATTTAGTTGTGTGAATAATTAGGTAACCCTACAGCAGCCTGTGTTTCTTTTCATAACATTTTTGGATGTTTAGTAACAATTTTAAGTGAGAAATTCAAAATAATGTAAATATATTTTAGAAATTCTTGGAAAGACCTGTTGAACTGTCGGGGGTGGGATGTCCTAACTTTTCCTCATTTAGAATGGACTTTTTTTTCCCCCAAAACTGTCACTTTTGTTGTTTACCTGTAATTAAATCACTTTATTTTCCAGAGATAAATAAAAAAGGATTAGAGAACGATATGTGAACATTTTGAAAGAACTGAATATTTATCTGGGTGTTCTAATTTTTTCTTGACTGAAGATTTTTGGCAAGATACTATGTTTCAAATATGTCCCAAAATATAAATCCATAACTATGTATATTGCATTAAAATACCTAAAAGGTTCATTAAAGAACATTAAAGACAAATGAGGTTTAGGTCGCAAAACAATGTCCCAACCTTTAAACATACCACAGATTTTCTCTTCCACTTCACAATTATGCACTACTTTGTGTTTGTCTGTAATTTAAAACCCCAGCAAATACATTGATGTTTGCGTTTGTTACATGACAAAAGTTCAATGGGTGTGGATACTTTTGTAAGGCACAGCATATAATTTGAAAGCATCAGTTTCGGAGGGAAACATATCCTGGCTTTGTTTCAACATTCTTTAAACAGCGACTAAATATTTTCATGAACTTGTTAGAAATACCCTCTTACAGCTAAATTAAATTCCTCCTCTTTGCTATCTGCTGTCTCTTCTGTATCTGGTATCTTAGGGATAACCATTCCCACTCAGGAAATCCTCTACAACGCCCTTGGAACTCTGATCAAGGAGCGTAAGATTTACCACACAGGTGAAGGCTACTTCATCGTTACGCCTCAGACCTATTTCATCACCAACAACTTGGTCCGAGAGAAGAACTGGTGGACCTCCGCTTCAACAGATGACCCACCTTTGGCCCCTCCTGTTACTTACCTTCTGAGCAATGAAGTTTGTGTTGAGGACACTCAAACAGTCCCTGTAGCCCACTGCAGGTCATGCAGCTGTTTTAGCCCTCACCAAAATTCCTCCAACACTGCAGCCACGACTGAAACGCCCACCATCCCTCCCTCCACTGTTCCTGACCAGCATTCTGTATCTGTGTCCATAAGCGAATGCACGGGAAGAAGCTTAAAGTGGCCCCGGGCATCAGATCATAAACCCTCAGTGCAGCATCAGTCCACATCCACAGCTGCTGATTGCCAGGGTAGTGAGATCAGCAAAACCACTGCTACTACAAACGCCACAAATCGGAAAGAAAAGGATAAACCTGGGAGGAAGTTTGGTCTCAGCTTGTTTAGGAGGAATGGAGGCAAAAAGGAGAAGCCAAAGAAGGAGTATGCAACATTTTCAGGCCAGTTCCCTCCGGAGGAGTGGCCTGTAAGAGACGAGGAAGACTTGAACAACTTGCCCCGAGACCTGGAGCATGCCATCATCAAACGCATCAACCCTGAACTGACTGTGGACAACCTGACACGCCACACAGTCCTAATGAAGAAACTGGAGGAGAGAAAGGAAAAGGGGGTGGACAGGATTCTGGATCGAGGTCTGGACAATAAAGACAAGGGAGTAGACAAGGGAATGTCAACCGATATTTTAACTTTCTCCAAACACAGACATCACCAATTGTCTAAAGGTGGAGGGAAAAGATTGTCCCATAAGGCTTCTCGTAGCAAGAGGAGGATCCACACATCTCGAGAAAAGCAAAGGGAAAGGGACAAGGAAAAGGTTAAAAGCAAGGCCCCCATGTGTTCTGACATTTATCCAGATGAGGATGATTTGATTCCAACGCGGCTCAGGGGAGAAATTCCTGCTGATACTACAGATCAAAAGGAGGAAGCTGGGAATGCTGAGGGAAACTGTCTTTACAAAAAACGCATTGACAATCCTTTCCAGACTCATCCAATCAAAGGGGTTGGGTGAGAATATAACCTCACCAACAGGGGGGGCCCCAAAAAACAGACGTCAAAGAGGGCAAAGCACTGGGGCCCGGGGAAAAAAGGGAAAGAACCAGTCAAACCCCTCCAAGTCTTGGGGCCCTCAACCGGGGGGGGAAAACTGAAAGGCAGCAATTGGGGAAAAATGGCCTGAAATTTCCCCTTGTTGAGGGCCCGAAAAACTTCGACCCGGGGGAAGGGGGCTTTGGGGGGGGGGGAAAAATCTGCTCCAGCCGGACAAAAAGCTCAGCAAAGAGCTGGGTTTGGACTACGGCTCGGCATATCTAAAATGGGCAAGCACGCTCAGGAAAAGAAGAAAAAATTCCCGGGGGTTTAGGGGTGAACTAAGCACAAGGAGATTTTTGGGGGAAAAAAGGGCAAACATGGCCCCTTTAAGAAAACCAAGAGTGCAAAAATGTGCCAGACCAAAGCAAAATACAGGATAACGGTCTCATTAACATCCAACAACACTCCAATATGAATACTGTTGTCACTGCGTATTCCTATCAGCCCGTCATAAATCCCGCCCCAACGGGGCCCAGATTTGGGCCCTGGCCCAACCCTCTTTACGCGGAAAAAATTTTTCCCCTTCCCACCCCTCCAGTCCCAAAAAAAGGAAAGATATTCCAAAGCCGATGGAGCACTCCGTGACTGCTGAGGATCAGCAAGAGACCCAATCAGCCAGTAGAACCATTAACCACAGGGAGGTTCTGGAACTGACACCTGTCAACACACCACTGATAGCAAACAGTGATGGTTTTATAGAGGATGACTGTAGGCTGTATCAGACAGCAGGATCAGAGGAGGAAGATGCTTGCAGCTCCCTGTGTCTGAGCACCGAGGACATGATTGGTGCAAATAATTACCGAACCGATGGAGTAGCAAACTATCACGCTCCCGGGGGTGGTTTTTCAAAACATGGGAAACTAAAATACAAACCCAAAATTCCTATTTTTAAAGTCCCAAATTCCAAAAAAACAAGCTGCCTGCAAACAAGACTCAACAGATAGCACTTTAAAAGATCTAATTCCTCCCACAAGCCAGCGGGAAGCCTCCCTCATATCCAAAAAGACCACAGAAGCGCTGGGGGACTGGATCATCAGGAACTAACCACCAAAATTTTCCCCTAAAAGGGTCCATTTGTCCCTGGGGGAAAAAAGGGGGGTTTGGGTCTATTCTGGATGGGAGACGTTTGAGGCTGTGAAGGTTCAGGGCAGCCAATTTTTGGAAATACTTTCCGGCCACGAGCTCGAATCGGACACGGAAAACTGCCGTAAGTCCCGCCGACGAGGGTGAAAGGGGAGTGTCGGGCACTTGGGGTGTGGGTTTAGGGAAATTTCGGGAAAGGGTGGGTTGGATAGAATTGGGGGTTCCTCAGACCCAAAAAAGGGCCCTCCAGACCACCATTGGAAGTTAAAAAGCGAAGAAATGGGGGGAGAACCATAGGCCCTTACTGGCGCCCGTGGGGATAGATTCCCCCCGGGGAGTGACTCT